>CALNXK010000030.1:0-12500 GCA_942486035.1 Porites lobata
CGATAGTTCGCACACCCAAGCAGTGGTGTATTTAGGTTCGCAGAAAAACAAAACAAAACAAAAACAAGAGGAAAGGAACTAACGAAACGATGAACGCAACGTCAGTTGTACTCACCGATTTTTAGGGCCTTGTTCCTTCTCCAAAATTGCCCTCACGAGAAAGATTACAAACGTCTCGATGAAATGACTTCAGAGATATTCCAAATAAATGTCGTCCAAGTTTTAAAGAGTTTACGGATATTTTTGAACAAGTACAACGGCAGAATGAGAGACAGGGCTATATTATATTATGCCAGGCTTCTAAATTTACGATTATAAAAGTGAAAAATTTACTTGCAAAGCTAAAAACAAACACACCCTTTACCCCGATTGGCTGAATGTTATTTCTCTTTGTTTGTCCATTTCATCAGCAAAGTCACGTGTCACGCTAAAAACCGCAATGGACGCTACTTCGCACTACAGAAGTCACGTACTTTGCTAAAACAAACTCCAACGACGAGAATCATTTTCCTGGTGAGAATCAACATACAAGGATTGAAAATGAAACCAGCTTTTTATCTTTTAGTAAATACCGGCTTGCGATTCTGTTCTTTTTTGGAGAATCGGCAGAATCGGGTCACCCGTATTTCCGGTACGTGACAACTGACATACGTCCACTTTCTTGCGTGCGTGGCACAAACCCGTGACATTTGAGAGATGATGCAATGTCAGTCAAGGGCAACTAAACGGTGAAACTAGTATTTTTGTTAAATAGAAGGAAGGAAAACAAAATAACTTAAAGCCAAAGAAAAGTAAATTGTATGAGAAGTTACTGTATTATTCGGTAGGAAAAACAAAAGAAAAACATGACGGATATGGTTTCGATTTCTTCCTTGTACCTTGCGAGCAGTGGTTTCTCAGGCGGACGCTACGCTACGAAGGGAGAGCTGGAGAGACCACGGCTCGCAGGGTACCTTCCTTGTCGATTTAATATTAAAGCATTTTTCAGTGTCGAATATAACGCGTTTCTGTCATGTAAATATATTCCTCCTTCCCTGATATTTGAGTTAAAATTATCATCGTTGCATTGTTACATAGAGTTAGGTGGTACCCGCACTACAATTGAGCTTGGAGGTTGTGGTTTTACTGCTGTTTCAATCTCCGGGCCAGGATTCGTGAAAATTTTCCTCTAGCCCGCGAAAACATCCGTTTCTCCTCGCTCTTTGGGGACGTTTCGCGCGAACGAAGAGCGAGGAGAAAAGGATGTTTTCGCAGGCTAGTTTTTCTCTCGCAGAACAATCTTCGTTTACAAAAACGTAGCCTGTGTACAGCCGCCCCTCCCCTTAAAAAAATCGGAAAGGAGAGGGGCGGCTGTACACAGGCTACAAAAACGTCGCAAATTCAAAATATATATATTTGAAAAAACGCTCTTTCAAAGTCACGATTTATTTAAACTCAGCGTTATTTTTTACATGCAAGTGGGTTCTTAAGTGATTCTCTTCCCGGAGTAGAAACTGTAGAAAATCTCTGAAACGCAGTTTTATGTGGTTGGACTGCTACTTCAGTGAAGGATATAGGAGGACGCGAAGCGGGTCCGGATAGGGGCGAAGAAGACCAGTCTGCTTGTACAGCTTTCTACAAAGACTAAGACTGCAAAACAGTAGTGCAAGAGTACCTTAAGAGGCTCACACGCGCGAAGTGCGCGAGCCTCACATGCCCGGACTGTTTTGCACTCCAACAGCCTCTTCAAAAGAGGGGCAATACCATCGAGGGTTATTTGAGGTACTGCTAGTACTATTCGAAAACCTAACAGTTATACTCCAGAGAAGATGGATACGAAATAAGAGGGTGAACTGGAGAAAACGCCAGGAAGAAAAAGTTTGAAAAAATAGCTTAAAAAAACCAGCATTTTTCATAGTGTACTTGCACCTTGAAGGGATCATTCTAAGATGATGGGCAAAGTTCCTTATATAAATCTTACAATAAATTGCCCTATATAACTTAATCCTTTAAGTCCTCACTTTACGACTCCTTTAAGTGAACACTTTAAGACTCCTTAAAGTCTTGACTTTAAGACCTCTTAAAGTGTTCACTTTAGAACGTCCAATTTCACACGAGAAAAGCCCAATGCCAATGAGCGAGAAGAGGAGATTTTAATGAGGTTCGACGTTTGCCGGGACCTTCCTTAGTTATTCAGTGGTCACTTTGTGTTCATCGCCGAATGTATCCTCCCATGTCTAGCCTACAGTTTAAAGAAAAACTTGAGAGAATTTTGGAGCCGATACTACTACATCAGTATCATCAAAACAGGGTACACGTTGCATCTATTTCGTGCTTTATAAAGTTCTGTGATTTTAAGGCAGGTACGGTAAAACGGGCAACAAACTGAAAACGTAAAACTTATTCTGTGACTTTGCTGCAAAACGAGTTGGAAAGCGACGTTACGCTTTTTACCACCCACGAAAAAAACTTTGCAAGACAGGTTCGAAACTGGGTGGTAAAACGTGCAACATCTGTAATCAAATCGATTTGCAGAAATGTTGCTAATCAAGTTCCACATTTTTTTTAGCTTTATACAGAGACAGAAAGTCTCACCGTGTGGCACATTTTTTGTTATTGCGGGTTCTAATCTTTGCGATTTTAGTGGTTTCTTTCACGAACCACAAAAATAGTTAAGCCCTTCACCAGCCCCCAACCAATAAAGGACAACGGTACTCGGATGTTGGTTCGCATGTCTTTTTGTGTCCAATCAGCGTAACAATTTTGAATGCAATTTGCAAGAATCGTACAAATTGATTCAAAGTGAGACAGTTAGAATGGTCCAACCGCAAAAATTGGTAACCGCAAAATTAAAAAAAGTCATCGATTCGCACGATTTATCTGTTACAAAGCCACAAGGTCATTATTTTTTGTAGAGTTAAACCTCCGAGGAGATAAACCAACGACCCTCTCGCATCCGCTTGACCCAATTAAGTCTACTGCCATGTAACTTGAATCGCGTCCACACACAAATTTGTACACACGCGCACACGATAGGCACGTACACAAGTACATAAAAACAGCCCCAACGTAATGCGCTGTTAGTGCTGTCATGAAAGCTCGTTCTACGATTGGAAGACGAGGCCCACAAATCGTCCGTGTAGAATAGGGAGTGACCGGTTTGCTCGGCTAAAAGCCACGTTCCTATGAGAGGAGCTAGGGTTTGTCCTGGCTTGGATAAAAGTGCTGATGTTCCAAATATTAGCGCTGAGATCGCTTGTTTTCGATTGTGAAGAACAAAGTCTTCGTCCACAAGATCACTGATTATCAGATTGAGGAGCTTGCATGTCCCCTCGGTGAAGACACGATTGCTGAAAGATAATGAAACAAAGAACTGTTATCTTGCAATTAAGTCTAAGTCATTTCAGAGTGAATAACGAATTTATTGTAAGTTCGCGATCATTCAATCTGAATCTCGAGAAAAGGATCAGAAGGAGTAGCAACAGGTTTGAACTTAATGAGCATTGGGAAAAAGAAAAACGAAAAGGGAAACCAAAGCGAACTTTCGCCTTCTTTGAATGACCTTTCCAAACTTACTGTTCCCAACTACTTCTTTGGGATCCAAAACATGGCAGACGCTCAAGGGGGCGCACAGCAACCACATTTATTGACCAACTAGAGAGTGGCACTGGCCTTTCGAGGCAGGATCTTGCACCTGTCATGGCCAACAGACGGGAATGGGACAGACTTATAAAATCAGTGCGGGTGCACCCGAAATAGATAGATAGATTTAACAGCAATGTAACAAACACTTCAGCCCTCCAGATGCTTTATAAAAACTAAATCTTCTCTCTTACTCCATTCTGTTTCCACTCTTCAGCCGAAAATTAAAGCCTTGCTCGCGTGGTATACCTAGTATGAAGTCTGAACTTTTCCATTCCGTATAATTCAGCTCATAGTAATGACGTCAAATACTCGAAGCTAAATTTGAATCATTCGCCTCAGCGGTTCGTATCAACTAAGGCCCCACATGGAGAAACGCTTTCTCAGGAGGCTTACTCTCCCAGCCGCGTCAACTTCAGCGAGCGTTTATATGAGAACACTTTGCCCGAGCCAGGAAATACGCTCGAGCATGCTCTGATTGTCTCGCCTTAACCAAGTTCACCCGGCTAGGATGTTGACAGCCTACGAAAACAGCCGTTTCTCCTGCCTCCACAGCGGCGAAGAGCTAGGAGAAACGGCTGTTTCCGCAGGCTAGGACGGTGATCCTACCTTGCAAACGGTTCGCCAAGTTTTGTAAGGCTATAAAGTGTTACGCTCATTAATTTCGGAACTCTATGATAATGGAACATACCTGGCTATATAAAAACACAGCAGCAAAGGCCAGTTCGGTCCAAACGTCAGCATAATGATACTAAGCAAGAGCTTTACACAAAACAACCACTTAATCACAGAGTACACTCCAAAACGACGACAAAGGTTTAAGAAATACAGATTGTTTATGTGGGGGGCCACGAAGGACACGCCTAGAAGAAACGACCCTGTCTCGGGTGAAATGGAATCTCCAAGGAGCTTATCCAGAAAAAGTGGGAAAAAATTACTGTTGAAATGGCAATGAAACACCTGAAAAGAAAATGGTAAAAATTTGCATAAGTGGATTCATTTAGTCATATGCGAGGCAAGCAACACAGCTTCTCTTTTTGATGTGTCAGACGGCGAGAATGACTGAAAAGTTCTTCACATACAAGTAATCATCTACCTTATCTGAACATTATCACAACTAGTCTATTTTTTGAGTTTAACACTTACAAGAGTGGAATTAAAAATTGACAAGCTCGTGTGAAGCTTACACACGTTTTCCATTCTTGGCTAGCCAGAAGCAAGTTCTCTCTCAGTTCTCTTCACTCAATTTTGGGTCCCATCCATGCGTGAGCCAAGAATAACGGTTTGTTATAACAAGGACTTTGTTAGAGTGGCTGGCCACATTATTAATCTGAGATTCCACTGAATTGATTACTCCTGGTGACACCGTCCCTTAAAAACTCTCTCATTAATGTCAACTTACTTGTACTAAGTTCATAACTGCAAACCACAAGAAATTAGAGTGTGTAACCAGTTGCTTGACAAATAACTTCAGCTCAAGGGATTGATCATCTTCTGGAGTTGTAGAGTGTATTTCTACCCTATGAGATGTTGGGAAAGGGAAATTGGCACTCAAAACTTCAGTTTTATAATTCACCAGGGTAAATGCCAAATCACCTCCTCATGCATCTATCCTCCAACAACCTCTCAACAAATCTCATTCTAGTGGGTCAGTTAAGCCAGTGTCCTATTAAAGGCCATTTTTTATAGTGAGAAGTGAGAAGAGGATTGTTGTGTAATGGGAGGCCATTCTAAACAGTGGACAGATTTAAACAGTCAAATGACTGTGGTGTACTGCAGTACCTCTGAAAAGGTCAATCTGCAGACATTTACCATTACGTGACATATAACAAATAAACTTTAATAAAATAAAGACAAAAGAGAGAAAGATTCAGCATGGGAGGGAGGAGAAATTGAAATCCGAAAAATATATTTTAACTTTTAAGGAAATTTCTTCCAGTACTTCATTTGCAAAATGAGAAATTTCACCAGCTTGATTGTCATAAGGAGATATGTCAGATGATTACTCAATATTACTGCTATCCAAAAAGTAAGTGATGCGAAAATTTACTCAACCGCAGCACAATCAGAGCTGTCATTAGGGGCCGTAAGACCTGTAACATCTGTTACATCTGAGCTAACTTAGTGTTACGGGTAATCAATCCTATAATTTCTGGGAGATTTTTTGGGTGGTTTTCACTAATGACGGACTTAACGATTCGATGAAAACAGCATTCTCATTCCACTCACGACTGAGTCGTTTATGATCAAGTGAAAACTAGATAGTCAGAGTCGGAAGCAGAAGTGGAAGAAGAAAACCAGTCACAAAGCTTGGGAATGTGCATTGTGATTGGTTCTGCTTTTGCTTCCAACTCTGACAAGCTGGTTTTCACTTGATCATAAGCGACCTAGTCATAAGCGGAGTTGGAAGAAAATGGAAACATTCTGATTATTCCAACTGTGACTCCGCATATGATTCCTCACAACTCTGACTTTTGATTTTCACAAGGTCTTAGGTGCTCTTATGACTGCGCTTATGATTTCAACTCCGTCAGCAGTGAAAACCAGCCTTTGAGGGTGATTCTTCATCTGCTATGGCTACTTCAAAATTTAATGACAACCTAGCAACTTATTAACTTTCTCACCTTTCTTCTTCATCAGGAGTATCTACTTTAATTTTCTTCGTAACAATATGTTGTTTGAGCAAAAGCGAGCTGACCAGAAATCCAACCAGTGAAAACGCAGCAAGGATTGTGCAGAAAATATGAAATGAGTTCATGTTGTCTCTATTCCAAAATCTGTATGAGAGGAATACAGACAATGAACCACATCCACTGAAAACTGAGCAGTACCAGTTGAGAGTCGCCCTATCATCACTTGACAATGCCAAGTCAGCAAGAAGGGCAAGGTGGTTTAAGTCTATCATTGTTAAAAATCCATCATATAAACAGAGACATAGGACAAATTGGATTGATGGGTGGCACCAGCGAAACCAGACACACAAGAAGGACAAGGTGAACAGTGGTCCATACTTCGTAAGAGCTCTGTAATAGAACAATAAGGTTACGGTCAGGACCATCTTTGGAGAGCAAGGGTGGCACAATGGTGAGAGCACTTGCCTAGCTGCCACTAATGTGGTCCAGGTCCAAACTTTAATGTTGATAAAATATACAGCTATTTCGAGAAAGGTTGACCAAAAAAGATGAGCACGTGAGAATCCTGAAAAGTAGTACGGAATATGATCAATACACCGTTCCTGACACTGGAGCTGTCAAATCCACTTCTTGTTGCTTTCCTTTAGCACTCACAAATTATGTCCTTGGCCACTTGTGCCATTGTTTGAATTTTTTTTGAAAAACAGTGAACTCAAAACCACCCACAATACCTTTTGGGGTTGTCGCATGCACTTTTTCCGAAAACCATTCTTGAAACAGCTGTATATATGTGGGTTGAGCTTGTTGTTGGTTCCCTCTCTTGCTCTGAGAGGTTTTTCTCTGGGTACTCCAGTTTTCCACTCTCCTCAAAAACCAACATTTTTAAATTCCAATTTGTCGCCAGGAATGGTAGATGAAGAACCATTATGTGGATGTGCTACCTTTAAATCGTTATATTTTATTTTAAATTATATTTATATTTATAGATAATTTATATTTTTAGAAACCTAATTTGATTTTCATTTTATTCGAATTCCTTATCATAACAACTTATTTGACTTTCTAGCCATTCCTAACAAAAGCTTCAATACGCAATGTGCCTTCAAGTAAAATTGTTTATTTGTGACTGGCAAGTACCTGAAACGTTTTTGAACAATCTCTGGTTGAGTAAGGCTTGACCTGTTGGGAAAAGAAAAAAAGGAAACTTATATAACTGAAAAAATGACAAACAGAATGATTTTTTTAGTACACCTGGTATCTTAATTAATTATGGCACTAACATGATTTACAGCCAAAAATAAAATTGGCATAAGACAATCAATACAATAACAGATTTTAATACTAATACTACTTCTAATAAACAAATAATAGTATTTAATAATAAAAAAAAGTATTAACGAAAAAGAGTTACTTAATCCTGTCAGAATGATATAATACACGACGATTCAATCTACAGGATAGGAAAAAACATTTTACACAGTCACAAGCTTTTGGTTCCTTGTGAAACCTTTATGAAGTGATGGATTTGGGAATTTTGTCACATGATTTGTACTGTGAATCAAGTGACAAAATATCTCGCTAGATCGAGGGGAGCTCACAACAAGCGTCTCTGTTCAATACCGAAGCCTGACAAAATATTGAAAGCTTGTGTGTAAAACGTTTTTTCCTATCCTGTAAATTGAATCGCCGTTTATCATAATGATAAATATTAATATTATTGCTATTATTATGATTATCGTCATCTGCAAAACAGAGTTAAAGTTAAGGTAAAATCTGCTTTCGAGTCTTAAAGGGGCTCATTGGGCCAGAGCTTATCTAAGCCTGTGTGGTGAGCATTGTTACATAGGGAAAAGGAAGAGAATTATTGACACACCAAAAAAGGGAGAGGCACTCAAGGGAGAAGTAAGGGAATGCCTGTAAGGACACTATTGTGTTTTTCATTTGTTACATCCATCAGAGAGGTGTAAAAATCCCGATTGGTCAGAATTCCATAGGTGTTAATCACTGCCTTAATACCTTTGTCCGATTTGCTGACATCAACTTAAGGTTCTTTGAGTAACTTGTTTCATCTTTCAGTCACCAAATTTGGATACAGCGAGTGTAGAAGGAAGAGATTTTGAGTTTTATGGGAATTTATCCCGAATAACTTTTACTTACAAATATGCCAAGGGTGTGTCGCTGTGTTTCTTTCTTAGACAGGAAGTGTTGAAAAGCATTAATGTTCACATTACTTAAAACAGAGAAGAGTAATTTACAGCATTTACAGCATAAGTAAGTTCCCCACACTGCTTTGCTTGTTTATAGTGTCACAGTCGGTCAGGTCAATAAAAACTTACTGGTTTTTTCCAAGTGCTCTGTGGTCACTCAACCAACCAAACAGAGGATCATTCAGTGAGTTCCATACCAAAAAAATTGCCTAGTGTGGAAGAAAGGTACAGGTATAAATAATCAGAAAACAAATGGCAAAATTTTAAATTCTCTTTCCATATTTAGTCCTGATCAATGAATGTACCTAAAAAAATCAGCCTCATCACAAAGGCATTCTACATGTAGCAGCCAAGGGGCTCTCACAGCAAGGGCTTATACAGGCTTTAGGACCTGTTTACATGGACATGGGGGACCCCAGGTAGGTGAGGTAACTCGCTTAGGTGGGGTAACCTGCCTTTCCATGTAGTCTCTCATTTAAAATATATTTATTGATTATGTCTACATCATGATAGGTAGGGTGGCCACATAAGAGAGTATATGGACAGGTGGGTTACCCCATCTAAGCAGGTTACCTCACCTTCCTCCTACCTCCAAGTAAACAGGCCCGAAGAAGCATGAACCACCTGGGAATAATATTGTAACTAACCCATGAAAAGAATGCTAGTCCACTGCAATGTTACCTCCAGCAACATCTTGTGGAGCTGCCATTATTTATACACTTGGGCTTATGAGGACAAAGTACTGAAACAAAGCTTCTTATCTTATCTTTTCTTTCTTTAAATTTGTGTGTCTCTTCCCCCGCCTCGATTAGGCTCTCCTATACGCGGGTGGAAGCTGTCGTGTAATTGTAAATTGAAAGTGAATGAATAAAGTTGAAGTTCAAGTTCAAGCTGGAGTCCTGATTGCAAAATAGGAAGTGTATATAATTATATATTTACCCATTGCCCAGTTGTTCAAAGGATGATCATTGCAAATTCAGGGTTAATGTTGAGATTTCAACCAGCAGGCCCTGCAGTTTACAGTGACTGGAGCTAAACGGCTTTGAACAACTCAACCTAGGAGTCAGCTATACTGGACATTTTTGCCTCTTTCTCTTTGGACTTGGATTTTTAACCCTTTAAGCCCCAAGATCCACATACAAATTCTCCAGACTGATCTCCATACATTTCTTTTAAGAACAGTTGAGAGAATTTGGTTTAAGATCAAAGGATTCTCCCTTTGGTAATCAATTTAGTAATTCTCATAACCTTTACTCTTGATGATCTGCTGATGTTGTTAGGAGAAAATTGATGTTGGTCACTCTTGGGACCTAAAGGGTAAAGTTACTTTATAATATTATTGAACAGGGATGATTTCTCGTCAGTCTCCTTAAAATCCCTGATTGTTCCTGACCAAGATTATCCACTCTTCCAATGCCACAGTTCATCACTGACACACAGACACTCTGCTTTGAGTTACATGCATGCCTTTGTCCCATTTATGCGGAACAGCTGGTGCCTGTTATTTAGGAATAATGGGTCACAAATTTATCTCTATTTTGTCTGCTCCAAGGCATGATGGTACACTTTTGTATTAAATTAAAGCAAGAACCAGCTTCCCCATGCTAAGTGCCACGCCATTTAATATTCATGTTACAGGTCAAAATTAAATTCAGGTTAAATTTTAATTTGACCTACAACATACACTGCCACCCCTTCCCCTCCATAAAAACGAGTTCTCGGTGCATACTGTAAATTACAGACCCAGTTTTTTGCTATCAATTTTTGGTCCAAGCGCAAAGCGTGGCACCATAAATCTATGGAAAAAAATGAGGATCCATAATTTACAGTGAGTATGGCTCGAGAAAAATGAGGCTGATAAGATGTTTATTATATGGCTTCCTGTTTGGGAGAACTGGAAACAAGTTTTCAAGCTTATATCATGATGGGATAGTCCAAAAAATGTTTTTTGTTTAAATGGCCATGAATGCTAAACGTTCTTACTTCTGGTTCAAGCAGAACATTTGTGGATGACGTAGTTTATAACACGTTCAAATCAGTCGCAGAATGATCTGTTTCGTATGCAAGATTTATCGCGCGATTGTTTGTTTAAGCCATGGAGACACGAGTTTCATCATTTCCCTTACAAAACTATATTTTCAAATAAAACACATCACGTTAACGTCACAATAAGGAGGGAATTCTAAACAAGATAAAACTGCTTACCTCTCCCAACCAAAAGGAATTCCGATCAATTTTGTACACAGAAACAAATATGTCTACGTAATACAAAAGGAAGACATTGTGTAGAATCGCTATGAACAGCGACATTGAGCCATAAGCTAGCCTAACCGCAATAGTCTTATGAAACATATTTTCCTGTAACAAATTTGTGTTTTGTGTAGGGATCACATAAACTACAGGTGACCTTCTACCCAAAACATAAAATTTTCACGAACGGGAAGAAAGATAATCTCTGTCAGTACTTCATGTAAGGCATCGCATATTGTCCCACAATAATACTTTACGTAACTACCCGGGGGTACCTTCAACTCCCCGTCCCCCGCCAAATAACGACGCTTCGGGCGCGATCCATTCAACCAAAATTTCCGGAAATTTCGGTCCAAAACTCAATAAATCGGTTTGGTCCAACCGGAAAAGTTTCGAAAAAACGGGTCCACCTTTTGAGGTGGACCACTTTTCCCGGTCGGACCGGTTGGAATTTTGGTTGAATGGATCGCACCCGTCGTTTCCTTCAGTCATTGGGTATTGCAATTCTAGAAATTTGGTTGGCATGTATTTTATATTTTGTCATCGTGGTATATGAGCCTTTCCACCCGTGCTTTCCAAATATGGTCAGTGTATGCTTCACTTAAACATGTGAGGCGAATTGTAGTTTTAACAAGGCCTGAGAAACTTTATCATTAAATAATCAAAGGGATACTATTGTAACACAATTTTAATTTTCGAACCAAAGGTAAATGAATATAGAAGGTGAACATATACATATATTACTTACAAAAAAAAGTCTTTATTACAAAAGATAAGTTTGTTCAGGCTAGAGACTGCAAAAACAAGGAAAAATATAGTGTTTAGTAAACAGTTTAAATACAGTGATATAGATCCTATTCGCCTTTTTTGAAAGATCCACAATGTTTTCTTTTTTAGTGTTAAATACTTACGCAGAGTAATAGTCACACTTTAATTTCAAAAAACATATCTAGAAATATTTACTTGTTCCCTGACCTCAGAACTGTGAAAAACCGTAGTCGGTATAAACAGCTGATTCAACTGAGAGTTTAACGATGAGCATAAAAAGAAAGGTTTCTAACATTTCGCCCTCTTTTTTGCGATTACTAACATAAGTTTTAGAAACTCTCAGATATAATGTTTCGCGTCTTTGTAGCTTTGTTCTCCCTTTTCGTCGTGGCTTGGGGTAAGTACACATTACAAGTTGTCAATGTTGCCAAGCTAGAAGGCACTACGCTGGAGAATTAAACAGTTTTATCAATGATTCTTGGTACCAAATATACCCTTTTCCGATTTACCCAAAGTTCTTTCTTTGTTTTAGATTTCTCTGACTTCCCTGCATGAACTCTGTTGAAACTGTTTACATGTATACCACTTTTTGAATTCTGTTTTCTGAGTTTCTCTTTCGGTTGTTATGTAGTCTTGGTGTGTATGATAATTTCCATAAAAGGTACTTTTTTGGTCGGTATTCTTTCGAATAAACAGTAGAGGAATCACGCACGTCTCAAAACTTGAAGCCTCTTTCAAACTAGTCCCAGCTGTGTCAAACCAGGACCAGCCAGTCACTTTCATATACTGATATTTTATAGCTTTAATACCCTGAGTACTATGAATATAAAAATGTACTCCAGTCACTAGTGGCGTAGAAGACCATGTGTCCTGAAAAGAGAAGTGTTGTAAAAGCGTAAGAAATATGGCATTCTTCAAATTTCTTGCCTATTTTTTCCTTGTCCCTTTTTTATGTTATTGGAACAGATATCGGCTGAGGCCGAACAGGAGTGGGCCATATTTTCTCAATCGTCATATTAAT
>CALNXK010000030.1:15000-247500 GCA_942486035.1 Porites lobata
ACATACAGGCCAATCAACATGCAAGATTTAGGGGAAGGGTGCAGGGGGTGCTCACCCCCTCCCTTGAGATGACGACCAACACGACACATTACGTTTACAGCATTGCATTAACACTGTGCAGCCCGCTTTACAGTTATACAAAATCTGCTGTATCATTTGATATGTATTCTCAGCAGTTCACATTATGTTATTGCCTAGTCAAAAGCCTTCTTCTTCGTATTCGCTTTTAAAATTTGTTTTACGTCACCAGTCAGTGACGTCATTCCTTAGTCAGTGGTGCACCCCCTCTAAAGAAAAATCCTGGATCCACCCGTGATGTTTGTTACATGGCCTTAGCTCCCGCAAGTGTTCTGTAGCTTAGTTGCAGAGCATCTGGATTAGTAACCTTGATAAGCGAGGCCATAGGTTGGACTCCTATCTGGAGTACTAGGATTTATCTTCCTAGTCCCCTGTGTCACTGATTGAAAAAACATCTTTTTTTAACTTTTAACTGCTAAATTGTTTAGGTGAGTGTGGCAGAACTGTGGTTACTCAGGGCCGAGTTATCGGGGGCGTAGATGGGCAACATGGATCATGGCCCTGGCAAGTTGGTCTGTACGTAGGGGACTCTAAGTTCTCTTGCGGAGGCTCCCTCATTAAACCAGACTGGGTCTTAACAGCAGCGCATTGCATCGATCCAAAACTGCAAGTCAGCGATTATCGAGTTCGCTTGGGAGACTGCCATCGCTTCTATTATGACGGTACAGAGCAGGTCCGCAACGCGTCCAAAGTCATTGTGCATTCACAGTACCATCGTCCATACCTTATCAACAACGACATTGCTCTCATCAAGCTCGATCGCCCAGCGTTGCTAAACAGTCACGTGAACACCATCTGTCTTCCTCAGCGTGGAATCAGTGCACCTTTAAATAGCACCTGTTATATTACAGGTAAGTTAAAATTTCTTCCGTTTATGTGTGTTCATAAATACTATTGATCAAGCGTGGGGTAACGTTGGCTGGATATTCCCTAAGTTCTTTGTAGCGTTTTTATGGATCAAGATGAAGTAGTGGTCTATAAAAACGCCAAAAATAACGAGGCTAATATTCCGACATATTCACCAAACAAGCTTGTTCTATAAAGGATTTATTACTTGGCCAAAAAGATAATTATTTTTTGCGGGACTAACCCGGGAAATCCCGGGCGTGTCGCTTGGGTTGCCAAACAGAACACAGGGCTCGCTTCATCTTACCCACTCATGGATCAAACAGCTCTGAATTATGTTTGCGGTACGCTGAACACTCAGCAATCTAACTGTAGTATGTTCTGCTAGTTGCCAATTGACTGAGATTATATAGCTCAATAGAGAGGAAAGTTTTGATTTAAAGTCCCGAACCCAAATTGCGCTCATTTTTCTTGAAAAGGAGAAAGAATTCACTGGGAGAGAGTTTAATTGAAATAGAACGTTTCTACCCATGTTTGCTCATGAGCCAAAGTTTACTAAATTATTTGAGGGGCGGTAGAGGAAGTAGAAAGGATTTATATTAACCAAGGTAAAATAACTTCTGCGAACATTATGGAAGCAAAACAATTTACTAATCGAGCCCAACAATTCTCTCTTTCTCTCCAGGATGGGGTAAAGTTAAATTTCCAGGAGGCTCTTACCACAAACTTCAACAAACCCAGCTGCCCCTCGTATCCAACAGGGAATGCTCAGCGAAGATCCTCGCTTCTCCGGTGGCGGGAAAACTACACATAACTAAACAAATGGTCTGCGCAGGAGAGCTGAACCCCACTCGATTGCAGGGTGGTTGTCATGGTGATAGTGGAGGTCCATTCGTTTGCAAAGACCCGCTATCTGGGAAGTTTATCTTGGAAGGAGCTGTTAGTTGGGGCTCTTCAAATTGTAATTTTATCCAAGAGAATAAACAATACACCGTTTTCGCTCGTGTCAGCGAGTTTCGTGATTGGATAGATCAGCAAATTGCCAATAACTAAATCAAGTAATCGTTTTTACACGGAACGGACAGACAAAAATACCCGGCTTGACATTTTAAAGATCTTTTACTTTCATTTTTTATTCATGTCTTTGTTTCTGCGCAGACAACTGCACAAGAACTGTAATAATCTAAACATGAAGAAAGAATAAACGGATTTGAACATCTTATCTAAGACCATTGTTATGTATTGCAAAAGCACACAAAACGCACGATCACTAGTTGATTAATTTTCTCTTTTGAATGCAGTTTATGGAGCGCATTTTAGTATAGCATGGGATCTTAGCAAGGGGTTGGAAAATTAGACACAGCGCGTCTTCCATAATGATCTCCTGACTCCATCTTCTTTCCCCTTAAAAGAGCTGCCATTCCTAACATAAAATCAACACTAACGAAATTCTTCAACAGTTTTTTCAAACGTTTTGCGTTATTCTCTACCTGTGCCTTTTTCCAGAAATTAATTGGAAGAATAAAGCATACTAGTTATCGGACAGTTGTTAACCAACCAAATTAGCTGCATATAAACAGAGTATCTCTACTACAATTTTCGACAAAACATATAGTAGAGATACACCTAATTTCAAAAATGCTAAAAAATGTAAAATATAAAAAGGAAACGCGTAATTAATTAGGCTTACTAGTAATTTAAAGCACTTTAGATTCAGCTGTCGCATTTGTAACTTTTTTGACGGCTCGAAAAAAAACCGCCCCTGCTGCAAATTATTGAACAGAGCCTTTTGTGGTTTATTAGTAAGCCTAGTTAATTTTCCTCTTTCCTTTTTCCTTTTAGCATTTTTCTGTGGCAACGTTATTGCAATTAAGCGTACATCAAGTGATTCAACAATTTCGAGAGATGAATAGAAGATTAAGTGGCCAGTGACAGATCCTCCACTCGTCTAAGTAACGGAATTTAAACTGATCTTATTTCCAATAGTCAATTTTGTTGATTACTTACTTGATTTCCTTCTCTTAAACCTGGTTCTATAGGGGTTGCGGGGAAGGGGGGGACGCTTGATGACTGGTCGCGGGGGAAACAGTTAATTCTGTTTCCCGATTGAAACATTGAGATTCGAGGGAAAAGAAATTAACAGTTTGTCGAGGGGCAAGTCTTTAAGTGATTTGTTATATAGCTGGAAACTTTGAACCTGGAAATTGACTAAACCTCGCCGTAACGGCGATCGTCGGTCAACATTCGCGGGTCACAAGGCACCGTTACCCTCTGGCGTCATAGATTTTGCAATGTTCCTCAGGGATTTTGGCGGGAAACAGTTTCATTGTTAGATGTCATGTGACCTCGAAGTAACCAATGAGAGTGCGCGCTGTTGGGAAAAAATTTCCAGTTATATATAACTGTTAACCGGGAGATACAGCTCAAAGAATACCTACAGTTTGAAGTATGTGAAGCCGTGAACGGAGTCTGGCACTCTTGACACTCTTTAAAGAAGAACAAAGAAAAATCGATAACAAGTGAAACATTGTAAGGAATTTCATCGGGAATATTTGTTTAAAACAAAAACTGGGGATTTCTTGCCAAGGAGATCTGTTTATTCAGGCAAAACCTAATACAAAAGAAGTTTAAAAAAAAGGACATTTGTTGGCTTATGGCAAAACTCTTAATACAAAGGTTTCATCCATTTAGCATCCAGTCTGTTTACTTTGTACGATTCCTGTGTTTAAACAGTGAAATGTTTAAACCTATTTTTGCACCTCTAAACCTCTATCAAACAAAGCTGCCTGAACAGCTGATTCACTTGAAATGAGTATTTCTGCATGATAATACTTGTGAATTGTAGAGTAAGTAATCTTACCTTCTTCCCAACGTTGACAACGTTAGAAACCTGGAAATGTTTCGTATGTATATATCGAAAGGTCTTCTGTCATTTTTTTTCGTTACTTGGGGTGAGTAGACGTAAATTTCTGTACTTTCTAAATATCTAAATCTTGCTAAATCCATACCCATGTATTTTCACCCAAGAACTTTTATCGGGTTCAAAACAAGACAGTTGGTTGAGCTACCGAAAAAAACTTGATTACCGGCGACGATGTAATGAAAATGTCAGTCTTTTTAAACAATCTCAGGAACATTTCGTAATAGTTACATTCAGAATGGAAAAAAGAAAAAACGTCGTAGGCCAACAAATCTTATTATTTCACATGTTTGAAAACGTCTTCTCCTCTAAGTATGATGGAAGAAAACCGGAAATTAAAAAGACGTCTTCATGTAGTCTAATTTTTTTTGATACTTTTTAATTTTATCATTTCATTTAGGAAAGAACATTTAGTTAAATCAACACTATCGTCAACATTATGGTAAAAAAGAAAAGATAAGTTGACATAACTAGAAAACTTAAAACTAAACGTCACATTTATTTTAGTCTTTGGTCTGTTGTCGGCTGGAAAAGTCAGTGATAAGTGCAGCAAAGATGGTCTTGTTCTAACTAGTCTGTCAGGAAATATTTCCAGCCCAATGTTTCCGGATGTTTACCCACCCAGACAGACCTGCAGGTGGATTATTTCAGCTCCCCAAGGACACAGAGTGCAGCTCAGTTTCCACACATTTCAACTGGAAACATGTCTAATCCCCTTCATTTGCACTTGTGACTACGTTAGAATAAGAGATGGCAATGATGAAAAATCTCCCAGTTTGGGAAAATTTTGTGGCGGTAACAAGCCCCCGTTCATCCAATCTTCTGGGCGATTTCTCTGGGTCGAATTCGTCACCGATCGTACAAGAAACGAGAGAGGATTCAATGCAACTTACACTAATGTTGGTATGAAGTTTGTTTTCACTCTGTTCAGACCTTCTTCAGACCTTCTTACATTTCTGCAGTCATATCTCGTCAGTCAAAACCCTAGAACTCGAAAAATATCCGGGGGGGGGGGGAGATTTGGAGAATATAGCTACGAAAGTGGCGATAAAGCTCGTCGTCTCGCACAGGGCGTAGGCTTTTTGCATATTTTGGTAACACTTTTTTAGCCAGATACTATATCTGTATTTGTAAAAAGAGGAAATCGAAACCAATCTAGTGGAATTTTAAAACAACTAACATTTTTTTTTGAAATAGAATACAAAGCAATCCTTGATCTACCAAAAAAGTGGGACCTCCTTGTAAATATTCTTTAAATACCTTTTTCTCACTTAGTTCGATCTTAAAATTCTTGAAAAACTAGCTCTCTTACTCCTGACACCTGCAGCTAATTCCTTCAGTTTTTATCGATTTTTTCCAGTCTATGTTGAATGTAATTAGCTAGTCAATAATGCTTAAATCATGTTACTCTGCTTTATACGTGGCTTTTATAGATGTACTTTGATTGATTATGTATATTACATTTTTTTTTGCACTAGGCTTTATTTATTTTCTTTTATTAATTTATATTTTTTGTGTCTGATGTAATAAATTGTTAAAATAATAATAATAAAACACTTTCATATGGTGTTCAGGACTTAAACGCCAGTATTTTGAACCACAAAGGAATCCCTTAGGGTTTTGTCTGTTTAGTTTAGGAAATTAGAAGAAGAAAACAAGAAAGAGAAAATCATTCAAGTGACACTTGCTGACTGATTGGTGGGACTTAAAAGATATTCTAAATAAGTTCGCGCCAAAATCGAGACTGTTCTGTAAAAGCGCCGTGACACGTCATCTACATGGAACTCCTGGTTTTGTCTTCACGTGCTTCACATTGGAGTCACCCCCTTGTATCTTGATTCATTATGAGTTAGATTTTTAGCGGACTTAGCAGCGATAATAGCCACTAGTGATTAACATATATATACTGGCGTCATTCAAAGGTTTCTAACACAAACATATCACCAAAGTAATTAACTGTTCTATTTCCCACTGCTCCTGAACTCCATTGTTTTATAGTTTTCTGAGAAGAAGATATTGAAGATAAAGTTGAATTAAATACGACGATGACAACTACTGCACTGAATTTTTAACGTTTATTTTTCAATTCGTCTTTGGCAATTTCCGTCATTTAATATTTTTGAAAGTTTAAAATAATTTAGATTTCTTTTAGCTTTTTGGGAAAGCTTGTGAAAAAGAGGACGTGGAGTGTGGTGGCAAAAAACGGTATGAAGAAAAGAAACAAAGACATCTGAAAAAGCAAAATAAAACGCCAGGTTTTCCCAGCTTTCTTTTTCATCTATAGTCAGACGTCATCAAGTGTTATAGTTCAGGCAGGATTGTTGATTTAGCTGTCTTCCTCTTCTTTTATCTTTTCCCTACACTCACTAGCTTTCCCTCTTTTTTGTTTCAATTTTAAGAAAAATTGTATAATACAGTGGAACCTCGATACAATGAACCTCTGTATTGAAGATAACGAAGTTCTCGATAAAACGAATGATTTTCTTTACCCCACTGATTTTTTTTAAAAATTTATTTAATGAAAAAAAAATTAATTACAAATACTTGTTCTTTTAACTATGAAAAATAATATATATATATATATATATAAAATAAATTTGTAAAGGAAAGACACTAAATTAAAAGGAAAAAGACGCAAACCTAATAAGTGAAACAGTATAACAGTGAAGTGTAGCTTAAAGGAATAAGTATTATGAAAATGAAAATTGCATTCACATATCTAAAGAAGTTTGTCCCATGTTTTTTTGAATTGCGATAAGCGGATAGATCTAAAAGCTATGGTGCGAAGAATATCAGTTTTGTTGTTTACCCCACTGATAGCAAAATGTATGAAAAAAGAACCTCGATAACGAAACCTCGTTATAGCGAACCCATTTTGCCATTCCCTTGGCCCTTTGTTATATCCGTCGAGGTTCTACTGTAATGTAATTAACAGGCTGATTTAGCAATAGAACGGGAACGTGATTTGACTACGGGAAAGCGCGCGTAAAGGACTTAACGCGACTTCCGGTGCGCAATATTTGTCGCTCTGCCATTGGTCAAGCCAGTTAATTGCGCACGCCGTCGTCAACTGACGTTCCCGTTCTGTTGCTAAATCAGCCTTTTAATGGTAATAGGACTGAGTGGAGTCCGATTTGTTTAATCACGAGTATGATCATAGAGGGCCACAAGTTTATCAGTTTTTTCATAACTGTCACGTGTTTACCCTCTTTAAATAAAGGCGTTACCTTACCGTACCTTACCAAATTGGACGACACGGAGTTCTCTTACCTATTAATCATAACCATACCAAAATTTGTGACATTTTAAGCTTTTTTAATTTAAAACACAAGAATATCTGAGAATTTTTTTCCCAGCAGTTAAAAAAAGCCATTTAATCAAGTGCGCGCGAGCGATGGCGCGTACTGTCCAGTTACAAGGTAATTGGTAGCAAGGGATGGCGTAGTGGTGAGAGCGCTCGCCTCCCACCAATGTTACCTGGATTCCTTGTGTCGACGCCATATATATGTGGGTTGCGTTTGTTTTTGATTCTCTCCTTTGCTCTGACAGGTTTTTCTCCGGGTACTCCGGTTTTCCCCTCCCCACAAAAAACAGCATTTCCAAATTCCAATTCGACGAGGAATTAGGTAGACGAAGAACCACTTTGTGGATGTGCTACCTCCAAATCATTATTTATTTATTTATTTTATTACAACGCATGAATCGTACTGTCCTATTACACTGTCCTATTAGTGCTGAAATCAGGACAGTTGATAGCCAATCAGATTTGAGAATTCTGTCATGGTTATGTTTAATAGAGAAAGATCTAGTACGGATCATTCAACTTAAGCATTCACCATTTTCACCGACACCATTATGCACCTTGCTTACCCCCCAAAATTTTGCATAGACACTGTCTTCGAATTCTCTTGGGTCGAGAGAAGAAAAGCCATAACCAGGAGAAATTGGAACTGAACAATGGTTGTGTAAAAATTTTGAGGGCGAACAAGGTGCATTGTGGTCTCTGTAAAAATAGTGAATTTATCTTAATTCATGTTCATTAGTTCGCGGTGTACATTCATAATTATTTTCGCCTTCATCTATTACATTGAAAACATTTTAATGAAAAAAAAAAGACTTATCTTTTACTTTGTAGATTGCTTTGACGACGACAAGGACTGTACAAGATATGAACAGAAAGGATATTGCTATGACCCAAGCAAATTTGACTACTCGAAGAGCAAATGTGGGAAGACTTGCAATCTCTGCGGCAAGTTATTAATCAGAATAGTCACTTAGCACTCAATTTTAGGGCGTATAAGTCGCTAGAAAAGTTCCCGTTAGCTTTAAAATTTTTGCTTATGTCACCCTTACCTGTATGTTTTTTTAAAGCAAAAGGTACCTGCCTGTGATACTTGCAATAATGCTTAGAAGTCGCTCTTTAAAACAGGCTGAGTACCTGGCAGTAAAACGAATTCGTAAGAGGGCAAACGAACATGAATCGACCTATCACAACGAGGTCACGTTCACAATACAGGAGTTTGTCTTACCACGGTATTTCGTTAGTCAATCACAAACGTGAGCGTTTCTTTATATTCAAGGCGTCCATCTGTTTAAGTTCGTTGCATTGTACACTTTTTAACTGATTATTATTTTTAACAGATGCCACTGGCCCTGAGTCTCTACCTGTCCGTGTAACTCCTGGAGCTGCACTAGGTAATTTGAAACTGATCATGCTCATTAAACATGTTAGGTAGTCAGATAGGTAAACGAACGCTGAAACGCACGGAGCAGCCTTGTCTACTGGTGTATTTCCCGCAGTTGTCTTTCTAGCTCCTTTGGTTGGTGTGCTGCATGGATCGGAGAGGTCAGTTCTGATCCTAGCAAGCCCGAATTTTTTAGGCTTTCTGTTCGCAACTGCATAAGTTGCGTCTTGAACTGCGATGATCTTCTTTGTATTTAAATAAGAAAGACTTTTTTCCTTTGGAGTGTTAAAACAATTTTGGTTCTGACTGTGGCTTAAAAATTGATATTTGTGTTTCTTGCGCGTACGTTACTTCGTTTTTCAGGTGAATGTGGGGCGTCAGTCGTAACGCATGGTCGAGTTATTGGAGGTGAGGACTCTGTTCACGGTTCCTGGCCTTGGCAAGTGGGTCTGTACAATGGCGACGATAACAACAAGTTTTTTTGCGGTGGTTCACTTATCAAACCTGACTGGGTCCTCACAGCTTCCCACTGTATCTCCTGGTTCATTAAACCTTCCGATTATCGTATTCGACTTGGTGACTGGCATCGGTTTTATGTTGATGGTACCGAGCAAGTGCGCAATGTCTCCAAAATTATCACACATCCAAACTACCACAGACCAGTCTTGGTTAATAATGATGTTGCTTTGATCAAGCTTGACCGGCCTGTGGTTCTGAACAGTCACGTGAATACTGTCTGCTTGCCTAAGATGGGCGAACAGGTCTCTTTAAACAGCACGTGCTTTATAACTGGTAAGAAATCAACTTTAAAATTGTCTACTTGCTACGTACTCATAAAGACTCCCAACACAAGAGTGTGTAATTAGCTCGCAATTACAATGACATAATTCATCATCACTTTTCTTTGTTTTAAATTACCACCTCGCCTCAGAATTATTGTAGCTCATGATGGTAGAGCTTTAATCTTCACTCCGGCAAGTCCAACACTTGTTGGGGATATATACAGCACTTATCATTAACTTTATGGTTGATTGAAATCAGCAGGATGCTATGATACAACTAAAAAATTCAACTTGTGAGAAAAAGTAAAAGCCAACCTTTTACTACATTTAATAATATTTTAGCTTTTTTAAACCGCTGGGAGAAAATGCTGCGAAAAGGAACATCGCACCCTCTCTCTTCTGTCGGTCACCCAGTTACTGAAATGTCCCTCTGTGCTAAGGGGTGTTATTATCTCTAAGCATGTCAGTCAATTTTTTGGTGGTTCCGGTTACAAATGCCCGACGGTATATCAGTAATTTCGCTCCCTACAAGTTCGCCCCCTACTTTCCAAGTTCGCCCCGTAATGGTAAAACTCCAAATTCTCTTCATTCTAGTTAAATCACGACAAGTCATTTAGATATTCAACTAAAGCCAACTTGGGTTATTGAAGGAATTCTTTGCAGGAAGGAATCGAAGTTCGGGAAATTTTGAATGGAACACTAAACAGAGCGCTGGAGGTTGTCATGTCAAAGTATATCAATGTCTCTTGACGGTAGTTAGAATCAAAACGGCTGATGGATCGTGTTGTTTATTGTGAATATTTTACGGGCAAGAGATCATAATAGTCCCATTATGGCTCTTGACAAAGCTCATTCTGACTATGGGGTGAACTCGATTTGTTATGGGGCTAACTAGTAAGAGGTAACTCACTACGGAGCGAAACCACTGGCTTCTTCTTTAATAATTGCAGGCTGGGGAAAAGTAAAGCATCCTGGGGGTGCTTATCATAATCTTCAACAGGCAAACCTTCCTCTGGTCTCTGATAAAGAGTGCTACGACAAACTGAAGCTCTCCCCAGTAGGAATCCTGCTCAACCTCACTCAGCAGATGATATGCGCCGGCGAGCCTTACGGCGACGTTATGCGCGCAGGTTGTCATGGTGACAGTGGTGGACCATTTGTCTGCAAGGAATCATCATCCGGGAAGTTTGTTTTACAGGGCGTCGTGAGCTGGGGGTCTGGAAACTGTAATTTTGAGCAGGAGAACAAACAATATACGGTATTTGCTCGAATTAGCGAGTTGCGTCAGTGGATAGACGACACCGTTAAAATGTTTAGCTCCCAGTGATTTTCCTTACGAGTTTCTGTGAAAATGTTAAGAGTTAATCCTGCAGATCAATAAACGTGTCACTATTGATGCAAGGATCCATGAGTGTTAGCTTAATAAAAGACTTGGAAAAACAGTAAATGTGTGAAACAACGTGGTGGTGTGACGATGGAGAGAAAAACATTAGCCAATGTTAACTCCTTTAAGCCCCTATAACCGGAAACAAATTCTCCAAACAATATACATTTCCTTGATGAATTCGTTGAGAAAATTTGACAAAAGATCAAAACATTTTCCTTTTGGTGATCATGGTAATAATTCTTATAACCTTTTGATTATTTATCGATATCGTTAGAAGAAAATCGATGCTGCTGTCGAAGCTTCAAGCGCTAGCCCTTTGGGAATTTTATACCGGTAGAAAATTTGTCCCGTGTCGTGGGAACGTAGCTACATTGCCAGCAGAGGTTTCTCTCTTGCATGGCTAGACTTCGTTAACGCTAAAAGCTATGCAAGAGAGAAACCTCTGCTCACAAAGTAGAACGTAGCCCCGAGGGGGGGGGGGAACGTAACCCTAGGAGACTGCCTTTATGATGAGTTCTACGGACCGGTTTACAGAGGCCTTGTTTTTTTGGACTAGAAGAAATAGGTAGTTCTCAGGCATTCGCACATGTTGAAAAGATTATTTTCAAGGGGCAATTTATTAACAGTTTTTACAAAAGAATATAGAAGGAACCAATGACAGCATCAGCATTTGAACAAGACTGATATTTATTTTTTCAACCGTTTAGTACTTTATACATTAATCAAGCTTATTCGGAATGAAACATTATTATACATACCGGTTTGCACATGATTGCGCAATTAAGTAATTCGCACGATGGCGTCATTTTACTACCGACCACGGTCAGAATCCTTCTCGTTTTTCCTTTTCTATTCAATTTTGGTCATCCCAGCGAGGTTTAGATAACAAAAGCCCTTATTTCCACAAGAAACTAAGCCCCTCAAGGATTCTTGTCGTAGTAGTAAAATGACGTCATTTTGCAAATGGCGTATTAAGATGTTTACAGCTGAAGTCGAAATGGACATTAATCATCACAAATCAATACCTTTCCTGCATCTTGTGCCTCAACTTAACAGCTGACCACATCTTATTTCGTTCATTTTTGATAGAATTAAAAACTACCTTACTTATTTCTTAACTTTAATATATGACCACGTTGGGTTCGCAGACCATTAAAGCTATATACATTTAGTTGGCTGATTGGTTGAACTACTACTAGGCTATATGTTATAGCCCACTAGTAGCGAAAAGCGACGGCTTTGAAAACCAAACCAAAGGCGGCTGAATCGCTTTTTGCTAGCTAAAGTTGTTTTTTCTCGATATTTTTGACAAACAAGTTGGATTTTACTAAAACAATTATTCCTCTCGCCCTCATGGCCTCTGCGTCAATAGCCCTTCTTCGGCCTCGAGGAATAACTGTTAATTAGCCGGTATATTCTTGCTCTTTAGCATTCAAATCCAGTCTGCTACCGGCCATGAGAGAATTAAGATGCGGCCCGTTTATCCGCCCTATTTACATGGTTTATTTCAAACTGGTGTAACCCTTTGTAAGTTATTTACATAAAGAGATAAATAATTTGTGATTATGTGAATAAGGCCCTCGTCGGATTATCGGATGTCACCCTAAAACCACCAGAGAGAGAGCCCATAATCAAACACAGTAGGTCTGCCAATTTTTAGGGTTTAAATTGTTAACATTGAGATTTTATGGTGGTTTAAATTACGGAAAAATACGGTCTTAATAAAAGGAAAATGTCACTGGACCGTTGAAAGAGTATCAGGGCTTCCTAAGGGCTTAGGGGAGAGGAGATATTAGAGGGCGAAGGGGGGAGGGGAAAGAGAGACAGGAAGTCTTACTTCGCTGTCTTAACCATTTCTTCCATTTCTTCCCACCTATCCTGAGTATCAGGCTAGGACTTCCTAAGGGGTTAGAGCAGAGGAGATTTGAGATTTTGAAGGGGGACGAAACAAAGGCGTTTCTCCTTCTTCACTGCCTTCCCTTTTCGATTCTGTCTTGTCCCTTCCCCCCAGAGGCGACTGATACTCAGACTACTGGACCGCACGTATTTCGGTCTAGAAACCTTTTCCATAAAAATCCTTATATTGACACATTCCAACATCCACAACATCGCTTGGTCTTTTGTGTTAGTCACTTCTAAATGTGCATTCTGGCTAATTTCTTATGCTGTTTACATCACTGGTATTGCCTAAGTTGTAAGCGATGGATATAGTAAGGTGAATTCATCTCACCATTCAAGTGTCCTTTAGGGAACTCACTTATGAAAGGGGCCGGGATTCTCTTCTGATTTAGGGAAGTAAGGTGCAGATTTTGGTATCGACTGAAAGAACCCTATAGTTAGCAGAAAAAAAGGAAGAACCACTTTAAGATGCATTCTGTATCGGAATTATAATTTGTACAGCGCGTATTTGGCTATTTTGTCTGGTGCCTTGTTGGGGTCAAGGAAACGTTGATCCCCGTCCTGATTGGTCTCTTTCAGAAGGTTCCCGCCCTTTTCTCATTGGATTCCCCTCGGAGCAATTCATGGCTCGTCAAAAAGGTACTGTTGTAGTGCACTGAAACTACTGTATCAACAGACACTTTTACTTCAAAAGACCAATATTAAACTGTCAAACACCCCTTCGTCCCCTCCATGGGCGACTCCTACATGAATGCGACAGGGATGCATGTCAGAAAATTGGACTGAAACCAGGGGCACCCAACGACAGTGTCCTCATAAATACATTTAAAAAAATAGACTTTGTAATAGGCTATCCAGAGACTTTTAGATCTCTAGAAATGCATTCTAAGCGGCGCTAAAATTTGTAACTGTTCTGTCATCCTAGGGGAACTCGAGCCTTTTCTAAGAAAAATAGCCTAACTTGGGCATTGAAATGTGAAAAATTAAACTTAAGAAAATCGTAGCGAATTTATTAGATAAGCGTTGTACCTGAACGAACGATCATCTAGAAATTTTTAGCCGTCCTCCAGTAATTCTAGGCAATATTTGCTTCTCCGAACAGATATTTTACAGAAAACCGTCGTTGGGTGCCCCTGTGAAACTCCTGATAGATACCAGTGTGGGCTTGGCTAAGGCTTTATTTCTACCCTTAAGAAGAATGTGACAAGCAACGAAATAAAACTTTACAGTAGGACTATTATATAGTAATCCTCTACGCACAACCTCAGCGATATCTAAATGGGAAAAATGTTTGGTCTCCTGTCCTTATCACCCTAAGTAAGACCAAAATCTGCAACTAACATCCCCAAGAGGAGATGACAAAATTTAGACCCCCGTCTTTTAAACGTGTATACACGTGCATTGGGCTCGTACACAAAGGTTTATGCCCGGGGGGGCACTTGGGTATTTTTTGGGTGGGTATGTGCCGCCCGGGACTCCAAATTGGCACCCCGTTCTAAAGAAAAAATCCCCTAAAATTGATACCCCGTTCTAGAATTCGCCCTAAAACTGATACCCCGTTCTAAAAATGGGCCAATTTTTTATACTCCGTTCTAAGGTGCAAAGAGTACAACAGTTTGCTTGTTAACGCATTGAACCATATTTTTAAACGTAATCTGACCTTGAATAATTTCAAATGGCTGCTTACAAAACTGGAGCTTTCGTGCATTCGAAATATTATACCCCGTTCTAGGAAACGCCTCTGAAATGGATACCCCACTCTAAATCAGGAGTTCAAAATCACGACCCAGTTGGGCGGCACATACCCATATAGGTAATGTATGGGAGTACCCCCCCCCCGGGGGTATATGGCCTCTTAAACACAGATTTCATGACTGTAACTTCCAGTCTATGGTAATCGAAATCATTGATGGCTGTTCATGGTTAAATTCCCTTAGAAAAGGAGACAAAAACGGCTGTTACACAGACCTACACTTGGATTGCGTCAGCAACGGCGTTATCCTTGGTTTCTTTTGCGTTATTGTTCTGGGACGTCTGAGTTGGACTATTTGGTGGCGAGCGATCATCTTTGACACTCATCAAAGATAGCGATAAGTTTGTATGCCCAGATTTGCTCTCCGTTGGGCTTTGTGGTAATGTATAAGCACTCGATTTACGACCGGCAACTGTCACAATCCTCCAAATACTTGTCCTAGTTTCGTTCCAATCGTTGTTTGAGGATCCAAATTGCCACGAACTTTTCCGGTACTTGCTTAGACCAGGGCAACAGCTTAGGGTTGCAAAAAACGCCTTGCGAAATTTTTCATTTAGCAGAATGTAAAGGCATGGATTTAAAGCGCTGTTGGCATGTGCTATCCAGTTGAATAGCATCTGAACACTATCTGGCAACTTGTGACTTTGATCAGGTCGTACGAACCACAAATAATGATTAACATAGACAGGAAACCAGCAGACTGCAAATACCACGCATATGACGACCAGCAGTCGAACAACCTTACGTTTCGATTTTTCAGCAGCAGCGAGGTTCGTATCTGTTACATTCCCTGGAATCTTACGTAGCCACAATTTTCGGCAAATTAAGGAGTAAATGATTATTGTTATGGAGAGAGGTAACGCGTATACTATGACAAAAACGCTGATGTGGAAGCTCTTAAGCACTTTATATGTTTCGGTGAAGTCTGTGTCGTTTGGTGGTGCCCATGGCCACTCCTGTAAACAATAGTATACGCCTGGTTGCTTCTCAGTTGTTTGATACATTAAAACATAAGGGGTCATTAACCCAAAAGATAAGATCCATATAACTGCTGACAAGACTTTTGGCTTTTGGAAGAATTTCTCTTTCAAAGGAAAAAATACGGCGTAGAATCTGTCAAACGAAATCAGCATCATTGTGAAAACAGACGCGGAAATAAAAACTGGCATGACATAAGACAACGCTTTGCAAGTAATGCTACCCAGCGTTCCCCCGATCCAAGTGTCACGGTACAAATTGGCGACCGAAAACGGCATAATCGTGATAGTTAGCAGCAGATCTGCAACGGTCATGTTGGCGATAAACAGGTTTGTCACGCTGCGAGATGAAGATTTCTTCAAGACCACGAGCAGACCAAAAGAGTTACCAATCAGAGCTACGAGAAAAATGACCGCATATGCTGTCGTTAGGCCAATTTTAAGATCCATCGGAACGCCGCCAGCGGGCTGTTGTGGGTCGGGGGCCCGGCTTGATGCAGTGGTTATGTTTGTTCCTAAAACAGAAAGATAAGACAAGTAAAGGTCAGACCAAAGAATGAGTAATAGATCGCTCTATTTCAACGGGAGAGAAGGAAAAGGTGCCTACAGATTGTTCACAGCCTCTCAATAGAGAAGAGAAGTGATGACGTCACAAAAACTAGATTTGTGAGTATACGATTGGTTAGCCGTGAGGGTCTCAATGGGGTGGCCGCCTTCACGGTCAATTATTGGCGGTTGACGGTTAAATTTTAGAGCTTTTGACAGTTAACGGTTTTTAAGTGGAAATTTACTCCTCTATAAAGTAAAATAAATTGTTTCGGTTTTGGAGGTTGTCTTGGCCTTAGACTAATAAGCTTCGAAATATTTGCACGTATAAGCAAGTTCTAAGGTTTTGTAATGTCTAGAGAGTGCGTTTTTGAGAACGTAGGAACTGTTTTTTTTTTCAGTTTTGAGATTCTCCGTGAAGACCTCTGAAATAGTGAGATCTGAGCTACCTTTAAACTGTTTGGCGGTTAATGTCAGTCTGCATTTTTGACGGTTGACGGTTAAATTTTAGGCCCTTTTACGGCTGATGGTTAACCCCATTGAGACCCTCTAGCATATCCAGAAAGAAAAAGATGAAAAATGTTCACCTGCTAAAAATTAGCCTAATGGTGCAAATGGGTGCGGAAACAGGGGGGCCCGGGCTGCGGAGATATAAGCAACGTTATGTTCTGATGACTCAAATCCTTCTAAAACATAGGCCTGGATCGTTGACGTTTCGATCCAAGCCAATTTTAGAAGCATTTATTATATGGAGTCATCAGAGCAAACCGGTGCTTATGTCTCCGCACCGCTCTAACAGGCTGATGTTTGGCAAGGAGGCTTTTTACATCTTTTTCTGTCTGAATATTTTAACCAATCCCATAATTTCCCTAATTTGAATTTTTGTGACGTCACACTTCTCTTCGCTATTAAGTTTTCTCAACGCAAACTACCCAAAGGAAAAAAGCAAATAGCTAGGCGAAACGGGCATGCGCGTCCATAAAAGTTCTTCTTTTATTAACCTAAAAACCCTTTAGCTAGCGAATCAGAATCAGCAAATTTAAAAGTATACTTATATACAGCCGCTCCTTATGTCTTCTCGTAAAGTATTCCGGCAGTGAAAAAAAATATCACCTGAGAGATCTTGCCTTTCAAAGTTTAGACGATGAAATTTTAACTCTTCCCAACTTGTCACAACGTAACAAAAGAGTTGCGAGGGTCAACATCGGCTCTTAACAAAAGACCAGAAAATGTTTGCGCAAGTTAAGACTTGGGACCTATTGTCAGGAAGATCATTCCAATGTTATATCATAATGCTCATTTGTAGCTGCGCCCCCGATAGAATGCTCCAGCGGCTCCGCACCTACAATGTTATTTTGTGCTACATTGAGTACGACTTCAAGAGCTCGGTTGATATAGAACAAGACGCCTAAAGTCGTTTCCGTGGGATGCGTTGGTCTATGGAAGAATAATGGCGTTCTATCTGAATTTGGAATGATTAGGGAAACCGGAAAGATGTGTCATGTTATGAGCATCGATGAGTAGGTTACCTGTATGGATTGGTTTAATGTGCTTATGACTGAATTTATAGTAGCCTGCCACGCAGGCTACTATTTCTCCCCAATCCACATCCCCTTTTTGCTTCCTCCCTATCCCCTACCCCTTTCGACACCTGCTACGCAAGCTAAATTTATAGTTGTCAGTGGTCGCAAGGATGGAGTTGATCTTGTTTTGATCTATCGCTATGTAGTCATTTTCATAGCACGATTTGGATGAGAAAAAGAAGTTATTTTGCATCAAAACAAGGTTTACCCGCGTAACTTAAATTGGAATGTTAAGAGAAACAAGTAATGGAGAACATGCGCATAATGCTCTCTGATTAACCTGAACAGGAACTATATGTATAAAAATACATCATATCTTGGTAGTAAGTTGCCACAGGTAACTTTTTCAAAGAGAAATTAATAAACATTGTAGTTTTAGGTTAATGGAACAAAACAAAACAAAACAAAACATCCGCTTGCTTTATCCAGGGTCGAACCAAGGGTTACAAAGTTCGATAAAGTTCCAATGTTTTAATCCAAGATGAAAGTTTAATATTCCAAGATGCTCTTGATACAGTTAAAAATTAATTGCAATGTGTTTCCAAGGTCTCAAAGTTAACATAGTTCCAATGATTATCCCTGATTCCAAGGTATCACAAGTTTACTAAGGTCCACTCCTGATCCGTGTCCCATCCAGAAGTCCAATCCAAGCCGAAAGCGAGTTGTCGATCGACGAGGACAATGTTTTCGCGATTTCACCGCCAATCGTCAAGGGTACGAGTTGAAATTTACACGATTTAACCTCCCATCGTCAACGTGTTTTCGATAAGAAAAGAAAAAAACTGAACTCTAGCTGTGCTCGGCAAAAACTGGCGAACTCCGAATAGAAAAATCGATCGGAAATCACGGCCCGCAACCAGACGCTACTAAAACCTTATGAAAAAGCTAGACCTCAACAAAAAAGAATCATGAAGGAAAGAAATAATTTGGTTAGGTCGCCTTTCGTGACTTACCAGTATCCCGAAGGATTTAGCTGGTTAACAAGCCATTCTAAACCACGAGTGGGAATACTCTAGCGCGACAAATTTGGCAAGGAACGTTCTAATTTCAACGTTCTTTAGAGGAAGCAAATCGATTAAAAACCGATACAGATTTTGTACAATCTGATTGGTCGGCTTGGAAGAAGAGCTAATCGATAAAGATTTTAGGCAATCCTATTGGCTGGCTTTGCAATTTTGGGTACAACCGAACCGGATTTTTACCGTGGGAGTGCCACAGGCATCCCACGGAAAAACTGAATCTCATAGGTGATGGTGAACATTATGGCCTTTAACCAGCAGATGCCATACATTTTTTCTGCTGTGTTATCTACTTTATCGCTCTTTTCATTAAACGATGATGAAATAAAAAGCATTTCTTTTTACTTACATAAGCTGTGATGCTTGAAAAGGTTGGGTTTTGATTATTTGAAAAAAGAAAAAAAATAAAACGAAACGTTTTGATTCCTTTCTGAATTGTACAAATTGCGAATTGTACAAATTCCTCGTTCTTCCTCTAGCTAACTCTCATCACGTACCGTTTACTCCTGTAGAGTTCGTGCTCATTTTGCCCTTTCTCTTCTCTATAAAAAAGGAAAAGAAGTAAAAGAAAATTAAGAATACTCCTACCTAACAATTCTCACCATTCATATTGTGTTAAAGAGGGTAGGGCTGTTACTATATAAATTAGTTTATTAATATAAACGTTTCCCTTACAAAAACGTCGATTCGTAGCTGTGCAAGAATGTCAAAGTTAATTATTACAATCATGGAACCTTTCTGTTTTCTCGAACGCAAATTGCCTGTAGTAATTTGTACTGTGTGATCTATCTATATTTCCGAATTATGTTTACTGTTTGGAAATAATTTTTTGAAATTTTCTTGTACCGAATTATGTATTCATTGTATAATCACTGAACGAATGAATGCTTGAGGTTGGAGGGGTAAATGGAGTTTTCTTTACTAAAAAAAGCCCCTCGACAAACAGTCTTTAATTATTTCACACCCTTTTCAGTTTGCAATCCCAAGCTATAAATCAATGTCATAGCGCCAGATGCGCGAGACCGCCTCTTCAAGAAACCTGGCAAAATGAGTTACGGTCTGACTAGCCAAGGGCGAGGCCAAATCTTTTCAGGAGACAAACGAAGAGAAAAAGTATAGCTTAAGGACACACAACTTTTAGTTTGCATTTACAGCAGACAAAAGCTAAGACTTGGACAAACTGGGATATGGATAGGTCGGACAGATTTCAATGAATTTGAATGAGATTTCTGTTGATTTTTAGAAGAACATCTGCTTTTAAAATGGAATAAGCTTTAAATGGGAAAAAATGGCGAAAATCACCAGACACGGCAGTTTTACACGGTTGTTTGATTTGTAGAAAACGCTCAAGAAATTCATAATTCAGCTTTTCATTCTCAATAGTGCCTTAAACCAAAATCAAGAAATTAGATAATTTCGCCTGTCGTAAATTACCAAAGGACTATGTGAAATTACTTTACTGCTGGAGAGGTTTCATTTGAACGAATGGCATTAACGTGAAAGGTAGAATGTATCTAAGTAAGTAATACTGACATTTGAAAGTTTTGCTGAAGAGGCCGTTTCATTCAAATGGCGACACACCCTGAATTTCGTGCGGACTCATTTAAATTTAGAATTACACTGAATTCTGTCTCTTTAAAAGGTTTTTTTTTCTAGGACTTTAAGATCCAACGACACGACGCCAACGAGAACGTCAAAAAAAGCAATAGCGGTTTAATAAGCGATTAACAACTTTGTACGTGCATCATTCTTTTTGTGCATTTCTTTGCCATTTTTGCACGACTACGACGTGAGAATGCCTAATTTCGCCATTTATGGAGAACGTAAACAAGCAATGACGAAATTTTATTTCTCTTTCTGAACTTGGATACGGTCCCTTGAAATTCAACTTTAGGCGGCTTGGCCTACATTTGAAAGAACGCAAATTCACTTTTTGAGCGACGTTCTCGTTGCCGTCGCGTCGTTGAACCTTTAAGTCCCTAATGTCTTTTTACAGCGGTCTGAAGCCATATTAACGCAGCACTGGCGCCCAAAATCCTGGAAAACGTTTAAGAGTGATCTTGTTTGAATAGCAAACTAGTTAGGCAGGGATGAAATAAAAGCTCAAAATAAAGCAAGAGGCCAGATCACAATCACTGACCATCACTGAGAAAGTTGATGAAAGCAGAAAGTTGGTGAGGCATAATTAAGAATTATTCATTCATGATTTTTCTTTGGAAAAAAAAACATCAACCAAAACTAACTGAATTCTCTTCTGTATCTATGATATGATAACAAAGAAATCAAAGACAACATCATGTAACGTAAGCTTAGGCAAAGAAATGTAACTTTGTGATTTGTGATATCTGAACTGACATTCTCAAATATATTAGGACCAGAGGGGTCAAAAGGGAAGACCTAATGTTATCTATAACCCAGCTCACAGCTTTTTGCTTCCTGTATGCATGAACACACAAGTGAGAAATGGCTGAAATAAGTCCTACCTCCTGAATGTGTCAGTTGATCCCTTTTCTTGCTTGTGACGTGTTTTTCTATTCAAAATTGAAAAGTATTTTGTCATGTTTAGATTTGCGTCCTCGAATGCATTTATCACCATGCAATGTGATGATTAAAAAAAAACATATAGAAATTACATTCATGCACTAGAAGATACAAAGATAACTCAAATTCCTTGATCAACTATGCTTGATAACGCCAAGTTAGTCAGTGTCAGACCGATCATAAGTGCAGTATCACAAACCAACTTTTTCGTCAGCTCTTAATGCTGATCTATTTGTTTTGCTAGGTAAATGTGTTTGGTCTTTGCTATACGTTTGATTTAGAACTCAAATAGATTTATTTCCCAGCCTTTCTAAAATTTGGGAGCCATTTTTTCTGGGTAAAAACAGGATGAGTTCCGTTGTTTTTAGTTGCAAGAATTACTTGTGATTCAGAGTGATTCAGAAATTCGTTAACTAACGGATAGGAAAGATTTACACTCTTCTCCGCCTTTGCCCCCGTCTGTAACGCAAAGATAACTGGATGAGTTGAAAAAAAGTTAAAATCATTTTCAAACTTGCCAAAATTCAGTGGTGCCTGAGAAACAACTGCGTAGCACTTGGCAGTTTTTATCACGCGACCGTACAATAATTTAAAAATGTTCTCTCCGTAATTATATAGAACAATTTGACAATTTAGCCGATGTAAATTAGACTTACTACTTACTATATTTGCTGCCCGGAGACTAAAGAGATCACGCAATATTGGGCTTCTTAAAGAGATAACCAGCTATCAGTATCCGATATAAGGCGATAGTCTGACGGCGCCAATGCCTTATTGAGGTTTACGTTCAGAAGATAAAATACGTGCTGTAGAAATATAAGCGGTAAATTAGATCTCAATTCATTGCCTGACATGTGACAAACGTCCAATCAGAGTCATGTTGAAATCTAGAAGAGCCAATACGAGCCCGGAATTACCTTATTTATAAGTCTACAAGTCTTACTGAAATCTGTACGTTTTTGCATGAGCTTGAGCGATAAAATGCCATTTTTTGAGAAGAACATGTTAATCGCAACTACAGACGAGGAAGTAAATATATTAGGATATTTCCACCACAACGGAAATTAAGTGTCGGTTGTTAATCTAAAAGGAATGTTTTGAAACTAAACGAAAAATTCTTGTTTACCAGGGATGTTTACAATTGTAACTTTTGGCAGATTTTGTCAAGAATGAATTACACTACGTCGCGAAGTAAAAAGATGAACATTCAACTATAATCACAAACTTTTTCAATCTGACAGATAGCAATGACAAGCAAAATAAACGAATAAGTCAAAAAAACCTCTAAAGTGAAGAAACAAGTATACTAAACGACAATATTGAATTAATATCATAAACAGGAAATTTTACCTTTTAATACCTCAGGCAAAACATATTACAATAGTTTATTTCACTTGTTTCATGAAATAAAATAGCGTGATAATAGTTAGCGTTTGGCTAAAATAATTTTTTTGCTCAATGACGTCCATTTTTGTTCAGTAATTTTGAGAAAAGTTGAAATATTACTCATCTTGTTGGAAATTTTTTGGTGAGAAATAGAATTTAGGGTAATTAAACGAGAACAGAGGAAATTTTTCTTTAAAAAGCGCTAATGGAACTTGTAACGTGACTGTACGTTCTATCTGAATTAGCGACACATGGCTTATGACACACTGCTGCAACTTAAGGCTAACATGTCTATTTCTGATAGTTAATTAATTCTGTGCATCAACGTGCAGTCAATCATAAATTTATATAGCCAAAGCTAAAGAAAGAAAATGTAGTTAGAATGAACAAGTTGAAATTTCCTTGGATTCATCATCATCATCGACAACACCATTGCAATTAACGCCATTATAGCTGGCAAAAAGTTTTCACATCCATCTGCATTACTACAATCGAGGAGAAAAGTCATAAAACAGAGGATATTTTTTCAAATGTCTTGCAGTCTCCCCACCCTATACAATGTTCAAACTCAGGAAAAAATTTGGATACACGACACGAGTTAAACGTTGTACGTGGGTTAGGGGAAGAGAGAGGGTTGTCATGTACGGTTTTAAAACACGCAACAAATGCAAATTTTACTCCCTGATTCGAGCATTTTACGGTAGTGAACTTTTAAAAAGGGAAGTGAATAAATAACAAAAACATAATTTGATAAATAAATAAATAAATAGTTAAATAAATAAAAGCATAAATAAAGACTTACCGTAAACTTCCGATTATAATCCGCTCCCCCCCCCATTTATAGGCCCATCTACTTACATCTGGTTATAACCGCCGCTTCAGAATAAAAGCCCCCCTCTAGCATGTATTGAAATGAATTCGACTTTTTACGATGATTTGAGGCTTAAAAATGCGATCAAATTCAAACAGTATTTTGACCAGCACTGTTATGTAGCTTGTTTTGAAACACCTTTTTTAGTCCGATTATAAGCCTCTAAAATCCCTTACGAAGCTGTATAAGCCTAGGGCTGATAATCGGAAGTTTACGGTATTTGTTGTGGTTCAATTTTATCTTTGGTTTAATTTTATTCTCTTTTGTTTCAAACTCGTTATCATGCATTACCATACCCAAAAACAAAAGAAAAGAAAATTTAAACCAAGGATAAAAATTGAGCCACAACATATATATGGATTGGTGAAATTACGGTTAAGTTTCCAATCTTATAATGTCAACTGAAAACCGATAAAAATTTCTGCTTGTGAATATAAATCTATACTGAAATCAGGGATTCAAGGATTCAAGGAGAACTAAAAAGGTTTTCTTTCTTCCTGAAAAGACATACTATACGATTGAGGAAACTGATTCATCAGGAATGCGGATTTAACAACAGCCCATTACTCTGGTTATCAAAAATGAACTAAAAACTAAATGGCATGCTAATGACTAAAAGCTACACCTAATTGGCTTTGGCAAACGTAGATCATTTTCAGAACTTATTATATGACCACTTAATGCAGCACGGAAACGCAGAGAGTTGCACGCATTTCTTAATAATCCCTTTATTTCACCTCGGCTAAGAAAAAGAGGTTGAGTTCTTTTTGTGAAATTTCGTTCGTTTTGTGAAAAGCATTGAGCGAAACCTTGAATAGAAATGTTGAGGGAAAAATAACTGAAAATTTGAACTACAATAGTTGAGTAGATTTTTTAGTAAGGTAGCACTGGAAGTGGGGTGCTATTATTTTCTCATTCTGTTTGTAAGGTTCGAGGTCAACCATTTTTTATAATTTCCAGTCACGTAGCCCCGAGATGAACATCAATATAATTTGTGGAGGGTAAAATTAGCTTAGTTTACCATACAAACTACTGATAAAACAAAATTACCGTGATTAATATTAGTGTCTATTCTTCATAACTGTCCAGTGCACTCAGTCACCCTGACCCTCGGGCACACTCAATACGTCTTCAGTTAATTTGGTTCCAATCTCGTTATTAAGATACTGAAATAGACACGGCGCACGTGAATAGCTGACTAGCCTTGTTCGAACGCGGACTAATATATTGGTCATGGTGGTTTAATGCAGGTCCATCAACATTGTGCCAGCAACAGAATAGAAGTACCAGAAACATACAGCGGTTTGTACAAAAAATTAACAGACAAACACTCCTAATGGTTGAATCGCTGCCGTGGTAGTAGCAACACGCACTAGAGGGCCTTGACCATATATAATAACTGACCTTCCGACATGTTTGAACTCATATGACCTACCTTTCAAACACGCGGTTTTACTGCTGAATGGTAGGTTTGTCCCAAGCGTAAATACTGTAGCCAAATTCTTGATGGCCAGGCAATTGAAGAGCAACGCTAACAAGAGGTAATGAAATTCATCTCAGTCGATGAACGTCATCCCCATGTGTTAAAAAGAGTGTAATGTTCATTGCTAAAAAACATGATGACTTGTTGGCTTCAGTAGAGAATGACGCACGTTTAAGAGGAGTGTTTAGTATATGTGCATAATGATAAAAATCTCTGATTGTACATTCACTTAAGTTAATTGTGTTTCATTCCATGGGTTGTGGCACGCGCCAATAAGCAGACAGGCCAGTCCGTTACCACACACAAAGCAAGTGGATTCAATAGCTTGCGCACAATGAAGCAATCAAAAAGTGCGTGCTCGAAAGTGAATAGAGATTAGTTAGCATTGAAAGTAGTACTGATGTTGTTTACTTACCAATATAAATGTTATTTTTGTTAAAATTTGAGTCGGTCACAAAAATCTGAGTGTATAAAAACTCATACGTCATGGACTTCGGCTCATATAAGGTGCTTACGAAACGGATGCTAGGTCGTCCTCGGCATAGCCCATAATATGCAAATATTCTATGAAACTAAACGACGAAACAACATTCCTTGGTTTAGATACTACCGATTTAGTGCCTAATCGGAATTCAACCCCTTGAGGCCTCATATATCACAACAGAAGCATATGAACCAGGGGCACCCAACGTCAATTTTTGGAAAATATCTGTTCGGAAGACGATTTGAGACTAGAATTTTCGGAACATTTGTTGTAAAATTTCTCGGCGAACATCTGAAAAATAGGATAATTGCCCGTTTTTTAACGGATTTTTTCCGTAAAAAGGTCACCTAGAATTTTCGGGAGCCTTTTTTCTGGCTAAAATTTTCGAAAAGGTAAATCAGTTTGATCCCCCTAATTTTCGGATCACTAGACTTTCAGCTAGGAAATCCGAACAGATGAAAAATTTTTGGGGGATAAATATATGCCTATATCTACCGTTTACATACTAAAATACGTTCAATGCTATGTTTAAGTGGTTTTGAACTATATTCTCGTTGGGTGCCCCTGATAAACCCGATTCGGGGCTATATGCTTCTGATCATAAACCTTGAAAAGGTCTTTATCTTCGGCTATTTATGAACTTCTCACTTATCTAGAGACAAATTAATTCTAAGACTAAAGAAAGAGATGCGACGCAATACAGTGAGTAAAATGTGGTCGTATATTGACTTGCGTGAAAAGTTACGATTACAGAGAATATGTCTAAAGTCTATTTTTGCCCAATATGAAAAATCGATAACGTATTTTTTAATTATGTTTTCCATAACTTGCCGTCTCTTGGTATAATTTGTCATATAACACGTCTTTTTGCTCAGTGAAGAAAGGTTTTATTCAGAAAGTTAAAATTAACCCTCCTAAAAATTATTTCATGTAACAGTGAGGCCGTGAGAATTACATTCCAACAGGTGCATATTAAGATAAGTGTTGTCTAAAAATAGAAGCCATTGAACATGTAGAAAGCTGATCGACGGAGGCAAAAATCGTTTCTAAAAATACTTTCAATTCAGGACGTGATCTTGTTATTATTTTTTTAAGATTTCCTTTCACATTTAAGCCATATCATGTTAGGGTTTTTAATACAATTGAAATTAGCTTCCGAGAAAGCGGGAACAAACTTGAGACTCTAGTTCCTGACGATATTTGAACACACACATAATATCCTTGGGTAGTGGCTGGACGCCGCGAGATCATGGTCTGCTTTGGTCAGCGTGAATCCTCTAGTTAGGGTATCAGGTTTCCTTTTCTAGTTTTTTTTCTCTCCCTTTGACACCGAATATACAATCTTTTTCATTTATACATTGACGCACGACGCAAAGAAAATAGATTAAACGAGTATTAGTCAAAGACAGAATAGGGTGGTAACTACTGAAAACTCTACTCCACTCTACGGGTTTAAATTCGAACGAATACACACAATTGACGCTGAAGTTAAATAAGTATGTTTAGTGATAAAGGGCCTCTTTGACTTCAGAATATTGAAAGATCTCTAGTTTGCAGGAGTCAATTTCCCTAGACTTACCTTTACAAGGTGAAGCATGTCAAGTTTTCTATTTTGAGGTTTAAGGAATCTAAAATATTCTAAACGATGGGGGACACCAGAACAATTATTCTCAGGACTCCTCAGATTAATATATTTACGATAACAACAGGACCTATTTTCTTTATAATTCAACAACTATCTCTTTTTTTGTTTTTGTTACATAAGTGAAAAAGGCCTGAAACGATGCAAAAAATGAAAGTTACTCGTACCTCTAGAGCAGTGGTTTTAGTTTTTGTATTTGCTGAAGAGAAGTTTCTTGAACATGTATAGTGGCCGATATTCAGGGTTTACTTCGTCATATCAAAGTTCGCTTGATACCTTGATGATTTCAATCACCTAAAAGAACTTAAATACAATCAGGTTAGAAAAACTTGTTGCAAATTTAGCATACAACAATACATTGTAACTAACAACTCAACTTCTAAAAAATGACCCAGTCTTTCTTACACCAAATTGCATTGTATCGGAAATCGAAAAAGAAAAAGAAAAAAAAAAGGAGATTGTCTTCTACCTGAATTCCGAATTTATCAAATCAGTTTTAATATTCCTCACTTCTAATCAACAACCAATCTTCCGACTGATCGATTAGAAATGCCAATGTATTTGCGGTATATAAAATCATACTCGGGTTTAGTTTCCGTTCTATATGAGGAAGTTGTTTTCTTATGCAAATGTTAATATGTGCCGCAGTTATTTTACTTAAATAGTGACACAAAGCCATAATATTGAGTAAGAACGAACGTAGAAATATAAACAAAATTGTGTAATAGTCAAAGAAGAGGTACCAGTTGTGTTGTAATACCTTTTAGTGCTATGATTGTATTTGCTGTTTAGACATGCTCTCACGCAAAATGACAAAGCTGAGTTGTGTCCTGTCATTGACCAAGAAGATATCTTCCGGGCTATTTTGATTAATGCTTCGTATTATTTTAACCTAAGGCTTGACAAATGAAACAGAACACGAAATCACTTGCCAAAACAGGTAAATAGATTAATAGCGGATTCTAATATACGAAGGTAATTTTGTCTTTAATCCGTTTGCATGTACATCTTTGTGAGAGCTTTTACCTAATATCACACTTAATAAAACATAAAACCTTTCTTTAAGCATCGCCTTCGGGCGTTAAAGAAACAATTAACAGACAAAAAAGGAGAAAAATCTTTCGTTCAATATATTACCACGTCTTTCAAAAAATTAACTTGTTTAATCTTTTAAAATGAACAATTTACAGAAACTATTTTCGACTTGGTGCATTTGCACAGCGTATTTGTACAAGCTAACAAATTTGACAAACGGAAGGTCTTTTTTTAATATTCATTGAATCTGTGTATTTCAATACAGGATGTTTGATTTCAACTCACCCTTTGCAATATGATATTATTTGTAAGCTTATTCCACCTTAGCTATCCGTACTTGTGTCAGTCACGAATGATCAATCACAGCTAGAAAATGAACTTCACTTTTATTCCTCATGCGATGTTGCATTGCTTGCTTAATTTATGCGCTGCGTCGCTAAGGGTTGCACTGTTTAGATCGCGCCTTAGCTGGTCTTCTTAAATTGCCACAAAAAAATAACAAAGAAAGTCGTTTCTGTGTTTGAAAGTAATGATCTCTATGAATTGATGACGGGCAGCGATGAAGTTCAGGAGGTGAAACTTTTTTACATTTCACGGCAAGAAGTAAATTTAGAATATCACCACCTTTTTCAAGATAACAGATTTTCTATTTCGCAGTCACTTGCAGTTAAGATTGAGCAAAAAAGGCACTTGACTTGAGCTTAACAGGACGTTGCTTGGCGACGCAACGTCTTATGAAAACATTACTGGACTTTCTTCATTTTACGCGTAATAATTGACGCAAAGTCCTGTCCAAAAGGCAAACCTGTTAGATATGTTTTACGTCGTTTCTGCTAAGTGATAAGTAAAGTTTCGACATTAGTTTTTCCCTCAAATTAAATTATTTTCAAAACTCTTTATATTTGCCGTTGACGGGTTTCTGTGACAAAACTTTTCATTCATCAACAGGATACTTTCACAAGTTCTTCACTTTTGCTTTTAGTTTCCACACAAAAAAGGCAACTTTTCAGAGCCAAAATATACCACATGTAGTGCATCCATGATTTACTAACAATATTTAGTTCCACAAAGAAGCTTGTCAGCAGAAACCCTCTTAAGAACAAGTTTTTATTAAGATTTTAATATTTATTGTTCATTTAATACAGACATGCCATGTTTGAGATGCTTTTAGGAGGAAAATCAAGAAAAAAAAAGATAAACGGAAAAACAACTGTATCAATACACTCAGACTCAGAGCCTACCCATAGATTTCGAGATACATCCCACTAAAGAACAACAACAACAACAACAACATTAATTCATGAAACATTTTTTTGTTTGCGGCAAGCTTGTTTTCAAACGAAGCGTCAGCTTGCGCATTCATGGCCACGGCGACAAATACATGTGCACTTTTAATTAGATCAACGCCAACCAGTTTTTGCAAAAAAACCCGTTTTCTTTCATCAAAAATATTCCGTAGCTTAACAACAAAAATGACGTTTAACGTGAAAAGAGGTTTGCTGCATTTCTCTAGTAGCTTGCATGCTCGAACGAGCCACTCCTTCAAATTAAATGGCTGCGCAAAAATATGTCAAAAGTGTACCGGGTCAGACCACTACCAAATTAGAACGTAACATCACAAATGGGGCAAATTGCACAATGTTAACGTTATCAGCAATCTAAGCAAAAGGCTTTGGACAGGATTGCCATCGACCTCTGCTTGAGTGATAAACATTTTTACTTAAAATTAAGTTGATTAATTGCTCTTTTTTTCGATTCCTCTCTTTCCACGTTTTATTATGGGCTGACTGATAATTTCAAAATTTTCCCACTTTGCGTATTTAGTTACTAAGTAGCATTTTCAATAAAAGTATTTAATAATTAATTAGACATTTCTTTTTCGCCACTAAGAGTGTATCTTTTCTATAATACCGCTGAAATTGGAAGGGAATAAAATATACTTGATCTAGAGGGAAAAACTATACAACAATCATCAGCATTCAAAGTATTAGGAAAAATGATAATCATAATCTTTTTTAATGATGAGCTCCAACTAAACACACGAAATAGTAACAGCTCACTTTATTACTTGCTGGGGTTTCCTAAACTGGCTATAATCTGATGGCTAAGTCGATGAGTTCGGAGACATTTCTTGAATATGTTTTGAAAAAGAAACTATAATGTGAATAAAGAAATCAAACCGCACGAAATAATAAAATAATATTGATATTAATTTCAGGGTTTTTTTGTTTTGAAAAAAATCTCGTTTTATCTTTTTATTTTCTCACCTGGCTAAAGTCTGAACTAAGTCAATAAGTTCTGAGACATTTCTTGAATATTTTGAGAAAAATAAAACAGAAATAAGGTGATTTTTAAACATGATACCTGATAATCTGAAATTTTCCTAGTTTTGAAGAGTATTTGGCATTCGATTTAGTGAAACGGAAGTATTATTACGGAACATGTTATGTTGAAAATTAAGGCAGTTACATTTACTAGGAAGAAATAAAACCATGTTCTTTGAAGAAGCCATAATTTAGTTTAAAAGACGAAAATTCAAAAAAAGGGTGAATAAGGATCTCACAGAATTTTGTTACCTGTGATGAATGAATCCTGCAGTGCGTCCCTAATATGGGTAGAAGGTCTTGTGTTTACTGAGGCGAGCAACTGATACTTTTAGCATGTTTTAAGATCTTTATAAGATTTATTTATTGTATGAATTTACCTAGGTTAATGTTTGTCCAATCAGCAAACTGTTTTTTGTCATTACAAGTTCTTTTTGTTGCCTAGCTCGGTGAACGTCAATATGCCCTCGGGCTTTGGCAGGCTGAAAAGGTCGGCGAGAAGCATACTCGCACCATGTTTGGTTATAAATGAGTCTTTTCCATGTGGGTCGTGGGATGATAGTCAAGAAATTTTATCTCGGTTTTCCTCCTAGCAAATAATTCAAGTAATAATGTGCCAAATGCGATTTACGATATTAGATGATTTCCATTTATTCAAATTAGCTTTAGCATCTTTGTAGAGTATCGTCAAACAGATTAAATTATTAGCAAAAAACAATCACGAAATCTCTTTCAAACTGTCGATTCGCTGATTATGCATTTAAAGAGAGAAGGGCTAAGCGTTAAACTGAAAACGTATTACGTTTTGAAAGCAAACAGTGCAACAACGCAACCTTGTAGGTTGTTCAGGTAGTTCAAAGTCATGGGGTCATGGTTATGGGGTTCTGGGGGTTAGTTTACGAACTCTTCATTGCCTAGTGGAAAATCAAAGGACAGTGCCAGCTGTTTATAATGACTGCAGCAAAAACAACACAAACCAATTGTGAGTATTAAACTCGCCTTGGTATTTCAGCTCTCAGCCAGATAAATCCGATGAGTTAACACTATTGGTGTTCCGTTCACTCTGAAAAGAGATGAAGGCAAGCTGTGCCATTGATGCTGTAGTTACCACGTTCACTAATCTTGAGAAGTTTTGGTTCTGCAATGTTTTTCAAAATATTTAATACTTTCTTTTAGGTTTTGATCTTCGTCTCGGCTAGAGGTGACCGTCGTCAAGAGATATCAGGAAAACCCAACCAGGAATGTGGGAAAAACCACTTGGAAAAACTTCCTGCTATATCATTTTTGTTTCATATCGCTTTTGGGCCAACAACTACCGAATATGTGAAAAACAATAAATTTTAATTTCTTCGAAAAAGAGCCCTCATTATTGAATTTTTTTTCAGCTGCAGTCAATTTCACAACACCCTTCTTACCTAAAACTTTACAATTTTATCCCTCCAAATCGCATAAAATTAATTACAAACCTGAAAAGCCCAACCATTTCGCTCATGTCAAAATTCATAAGAAAACAACTCATTTTGTTAAAATACTAAAAAATACATTTAGTCTACGAAGAAGCTTCATTTGAATGGTTACTCCATAGAATCTGGCCCTTAGAGTAAAGGCTGACGAGGAAATTTACCAAAAATACCCATTTTTATTAATGTAGTTGATTTTCTTCAGATTTGAGCGGATTTCAGGTACAACGTCGGACCTTCTGAGGTATTCTCTTTTAATAATTAAGAAGTTAATCTTCACAGGATACGATGCGACTTCTTTTGTTTTGTATTCTTGCCGCAAGTGGTCTTAAAAGTTATCTGATGTCTCTTTTTACATCAGGGAAAAAAGCATTGAACGTTTACATCTAGCTTGATAGGTGGAATGGTCCGGTTATAATGATCAAAAAGTTAATTGGTGTTTCCATTAAAAAAATGACTATTCTCGTCCCTTTACTTTGCCTGAGTGCCTTGTTTGTTATATGCGATAACTCCTTATGAACGACACAACTTCGAGGATGCCTACTAATTTACAAAATTCGATGTTACAAAACAATTTTAGTTTATCAAGTACAAACCTTAATCAGACGTATCTGAGCTATGTGGCTTTCCCATAATTAGGAGTAGTCGAAATCCAACATATCACTGAACAAGATTTCTTAAATTTCCTAAACTGCTGGTTATAGGCCAGAAAGACTAAAAGACAGAATTTTTGTCTTAAATTGACATTGGAAGCTAATACTGCCTTATACAAATTACAATAATGTTTAGTTTATCGCGAGAAATCTACTGGTTAAAAAAAATTGAATTTTAAGTAAAGATCCGTTTATTTGTAAAATCAATAAAATGAACTCAAAGATGTAGCGAAGATCATTCCATGAAAATGAAAAGAAATAAACTTGAAAGGAAATCTTTATTTTTAAGCCGCTAGTGAAATAGAAGATACGTTTTGACACTAGCAAAAAATAAAATTAAAAAAACTAAGCACAAAGTGGCATGATGTTACATGATATTTTAAAAGGCGCTCATTGAATGCCGTGTGTAGGTTGAGCAAATGAAGTAAAAGTAAAAGAAAACCACAGGCTCAATATTCATTTTCGATGTACAACAATTTGTTTCGGAGCCAGCTGGTCATCATCTGAGTTTATGAAACACCGAGCGGCTAACTATCACAGTTGGCGATCGGTAAACACGTTATAACAATTTCCAGGTTTTCTCAAAATGTTTTTTGATCTCTGTCTGCAGACAGAGAAAAACAGATAATATCAGTATTTTAAAACACTGGTGTCTACGCAACCCCTAAGAGCCAAGTTCAAGCTATAAAAGGAAAAAAAAATTGATTGTCGGTTTAGTACTTTAGTCACGCATAATTTATGACAAATTTTTTAATGGTAATTTATGATAGACTACTAGCTAGTCGGTCGACTAGTAGTCGCGTTTATAGCACTCATGATTTTTGTTCTTTTTTTTTTTTTAGTTTGTTAGTGTTTCAGTGAAAATTTTGGGCGGGTCATGAGCTTAACCTTATACCTTGAATTAACTGCCTGACACCCTCATCACGGCTGATTTTATTAAGAATCACTGAAGAATGGCAGTTCAATTTGGATCGTCTCAGCTGTTCTTTGGGGCGGTGTCAAATCTTTGGAACGGCCGAACTTTCCTGTCATAGAGGGCCGCCTAAGGTATGTAACACAATTTTGGGAAATTCTTTACCCCCGAGCCACGATATTAATTTCAGGGGTCCGTTCCTCGAAAGGCCCAGTAAAGGTCCGGTAACTTTTCGGGCCGCGAGGCAAATTTTAAAATTAAAACCTCCTGAATAGCAGCACAGTTCCTAGCTCACAAATCAATCAGCTTAATTGCTTCATTAACTGACAGTTTCGTGGTATCATTTTCAAAATTATTGAAATTTTGATCTCGAATGCACCAAGGCAAATATAAAATAGCTTTTCGGGCCCGAAAAGTTACCGCGACTTTGAACAAATTGACAGGCCCTAGGTCTTTACTCAAAGGGATTCATGGTCTAACTAATGAGAAGTTTAGCGTCTAAACAGGCTCTGAAAATAGTTTGACATGTCTATTTTTACTGTTTAACCGTGAAAACTAGTCGAAAAGTGATTGGAATAAAGTTTGGCGATTTCAATTGGTCGAGAGGTCGTCCAGGACAAATTTGAAAGAAATTATGCAATTAAATTATCCAGCGAAGGAAACGTATGAACTGATAAAACAACTCTTTTGTATAAAGATCTCCAGATTTCATACATGCATGATCCTTCATAGTCGCAGCCATTTATTTACTAAGTTGTTCAGAGACCTAATTTGTTTTCATCAGAGTTATTCTAATGGTCGTTTATCTTATGTATAGCTGGCAAAAATTATGTTTCCATAATTATGAATACTCCGGCCTTCTGCTGTTCTTCCCCTAGTTGTAACGTCTGTCCTTAAGTGACTCATATACTCAAGGCGTCAGCTATTCTGAGCCAAAATATGAGAGAAATTCTTATATAACTCTTCTGAAGATTATGAGCAAATGAACAAGTCCCCTTTCGGTGCTCACTACAAAAGACCCGGCATTACAAAGAGGCGCTTTTTCAGTGAATTCGTGATAGGAAAACAACCAAATTTACGACCATTTGTTGAAGACTCGCACAATAATTTTATAAGCTAAATCTAACAAACTAATTTAAAACCCCGTGTAAATTAGAAGGCAAATTTGGCATTCATTATATTTTCCTCTGATGTACTCCTCACTCTAAATTGCGCTTTCCTTGTATCATATTTGCCCTGAGGAGCAAACTTGGTGCAAATCTTTTTTTCGTCGGCCAGTCACATTTTCAGGTGTAGATCCCTTTTTCGCTTTTGCTCATCGCGTAAGTCAAAAGTAAGTTATTCTGGTCGCAAATTTGTAACGTATTTCTGAAATACCTGGAACTTTAGGTAACCTTTTTATAGCTAAAAATACACCCTTATGTTTTCGTAACACTTGCATTACCGACATTATCATTTGCCGACATCTCTAGAAAGTTTCTTCAGTTTCAACCACTTGACAGTTGTCATGTGGTCAGACCAAAGGCAACACCGCCGAGAGCCGCAAAAAACCTAGAGCAAAACTTTCTTTCAAATCGGCACTTTATAAATTCAAGCGGAGTCAATGATTTGCTCGTTCAGATTAAACTAATTATTCTAATTAGCTCTACCATTCGAGAATGAACCACGCACAACCCACATTCCCTTGATTCGTTCTTACGAACACGGCTAAAGTGTAAAACGTCTGTCAAATTTCTATCTTTTGAATGCTAGTATTCAGTTGAAAACAAAATTTTTCTGTTACACTCGTCTTGACTGGTAACTAGGCATCACCCCATTTTGGAACGATCCCCTTCCGCCCAACTTATTATTTTTCGTTTTTTACAACAACACAGTGATAAGATCGACAGCATTACCCACTGGAGGAAAAAAATGGATTTGCACAAATTTGCTCCTTGTAAATATGTCGCAAAAATGTAAAAACTGAGGAGTAAATATGGGGCAAAGATGGTAAATGACACATTTGCATACCAAAAAAGACTGGGGGTGTAAATAGCCAGGCAAATGGGGCATTTACCCACATTTACCCACCCATCAGTTTTCACAATTTTTGCAAAACATTTGCCCCGGAGCAAATTTGTGCAAATGCATTTTCTTGTCCAATGACATAATAAAAAGATATAAGATAGCGAAGGACCATACACTGTGGTGTGCTGCCCATAAATGGAAGTGATGAAAGGTAGGCTTTGGGACAATAAAACCTTGAAAAGTCATCTACTTTTTACATAAGAATGGCCCGGATTTATGGCAATAATACTAAGCTTTGAAGCAATGCTTCCTGAGTTTCCTAATAAACATCAGTACATGACGGTAGCTAGTTCAAAGAAAATCGCGTTGAAAACGATGCGTTTGGACATCTATGATTAAAGGGTGCTAAGTAAATATTGAAACTAGCCTGCGAGAGCATCCGGTTTTTTCGGCTTTAGACATAAATTTATTTTGTAAAATGCTGAAAAATAAACGGTACCTCGATGTGAAAGGAGTAGTGCCAATCAGGTTAAATTCTAGGGGGGGCAGGGGGGGGGGGGTTACTCCTGGGAATTCTTGGTGGGGGTGTGCCGCTGGGCTCAAAAAATTCTGACCCAATTTCAGACCAGAAAATGTCATATTCACACCCGTTTTCCGATTTGGCCTCTAATGCATAATATCATTACTTTAGATTAAAAAAGCAACAAGAAAGATTTCTTAAAATCCATTTCGAATTAACATATTTTTCTTTCTTTCTTAGTCATTTGGAACTGAAATAATGAATAAATTCATACACTCCCAACAGTCCCTCGAAAACCATACCCGATTCCAAACCAAAATAGGCAAAGTCTATACCTGTTTTCAGACCAAAACGGCGCAAAACCCCTACCCTGTGGGGCGACACATACTTATGTGGATTATAGGGGATTACCCTCCCGGGGGCTAAATTTGAATAGTTTCACCTAGTGTAGGATTTAGTCAACAGACTCAAAGAATTTTAAAAACACTGCACTACATCCTAGGGGTATAACTCCTTATACCGGCCTATATGGGCAGCCTCTGCCCAAAAGCCGGGTATTTTTTTTCAGGCTTCAGGTATATAAAAGAACAGGGATTGCATTAGTTGAAGTAAATGAAACAGATGAAAGGGCATCTGTCAATTCGGTCGTGAAAGGACCTAAAAGAGCTAACAGACGCATTTAACGGTCGTAAAAAAGTCCAGAAAAGATTCTGGTTCAGTGAATTACAATTCATATTTTCATATTAAAAAGATTGTGCATTTACAACAGCTAAAATTAAGCGCAGAAATGCAGCGTCCTAAACCAACCTCGTCCCCGGGGTAGGAGAGAGAACCTGGGAACGAGGTTGCGTCCTAAACTAGGTATGTGAAACTGGAGGTACCATGCATTTGTCATCGCAAGGTATACTAGAGGGGAACCGTTTGAATCTTCGAGCAGGAAATAACTTCAGTCACATAGTTACTTATGATAGTGACCTACAAGTGACACGGGGGTGGGGGGTGGGGGGTATGGTCTATTTATCCAGGATTGCCTGAGAAAACAATGAATAAACTGTTTTTAAAAAGCATTTAAATTTAAATCCATGTAGCGTGTTTGTCCATTAGAGGGCTAGGGAAAAAGCAGCTGTCAATAGGATTCTGGTTTGTTTATTTAAATTTTTAAGGCTCTTTGAAAGTGTTTCCTGTGAACACGAGCCACTTCAGAACCATAGAAATTACAACTACGCAGCAAGTCTCAAATCTGACAAGTTAATGGACGTCCCTTTATTTCACTAAGGATGTGAAACAGAAGCTGCTGCTAACAACTTAAATAACTTGACAGTGACATTCAGGGATGATGTTTACGCAATCGAACAAGGGTAAATTTCGTTAATGGAGTTGCGAGTCAGTCGTGCTTTAAATAAGCTTACATGAATCGAAGCTTAACACAGAACAGTTACTACTTTGTAAGTTTGGATTACTCCCCGGGATCACTTACGATACAATTAGGCTCTAACGAATATAGCTTCGAACGGAATTTAAAGATTTCACTTACCGAATTTCATGAAAGATAGTTTTTTTCCAGCGGTCACTTCAATTTCCTAAGCAGCCCTGAACTCCTAGCAAAGTAAATCCGGTCAAAAAAGCCACTTTAGGATCACCACAGTTAGAACTTCCCGTTTCCGTTTCAGCTGCCTTTACGTAAACAGTTTTCCTTCAATGCAGAAAAATGACGAGAATGCATAAAAACTGGAGAAAAAAAGAATGAGATCATTCAGCTAGGATATAGATTACACCGTTTCCTCCTATAACTACGAAAACAAAGGGTCAATTATCCAGGTATATATTCGTTGGGGTGGCTCGGCCACTACGGACGAGCCACTAAACCGCTCAGCCAGAAAAACACTACACCTTTCTTTGTTTTTGAAGACTCTCTCGATTGACGAGCCACCGACCCACTAAAATATTTTACTCTCTCCTTCTTCGGTACTATTATGCCTCTTGTTCAAGACCCAAACCTCGACCGACGAGCCACCGAGCCACTAAGATATATACCTTTACTTGTTCTTTAAAACTTATGCTTATGTTTTTCTTATGTCTGTCTTACACCATCTATCTATTTCGTGCCCACCCGCACTGGTTTTATAAGTCTGTCCTACTCCCGTCTGTTGGCCATGACAGATGCAAGATCCTGCCTCGAGAGACCGGTAAAAATGTTGTTGCTTGGAGCCCCCTTGAGCGTTTGCCGTGTTTTGGTTCTCAATTAAAAAAGTAGTTGGGAAATAGTCTCATTCTTGCTTCTCTAACAGTGGCCACTAAACTGCAGCAGACGTATCTGGAGACTTGTTGAAATTGGAGGCAGGTCTTACTCTAGTATGTCCTCATCTCGTCTTGATTAGCGAACCACCGAACTACTTCAGTTTGAGACCTTAAGCTATGACACCGTATTCTGTAGTTGCTCCCTATATGATTGTGTAAAACGCTGGTATTCACCTGATTTCCCTCAGATCAAGCTAAAACACTGAATCCAAACCGACCCTTTCTGCCCTTTGGCACGCTGACTCACACTGCAAGATCTCGAACAAAGAAGGTCAAGCGGTATGTTTGCTCTTTTGAAAAGCATTTAGTCACGCGCTAACCAGTAGCGTGCACGCAATCAAGGAAATTGCTGAAAGACATCTATTGAGAAGTGAGCGTGAGATAAGGATACTAATCAATTTTTTAAGTGCCAAATCGTTTTTCCTGTTGTCGGTTTCCAATCCAGAACATCTGCATCAAGGTAAAATTCTGCATGTAAAAGATCATCTAAACGATCATCTCTCTTATCGAAGAAAACACTATCAACCATCAACATGCAATATGTTTTTTTTGGGTAACCGGGCAAATCAAGTAATCATACCATACGCCTCTAAAATTTTGCTCGTCTCGTGACAATGTGAATTTTACCGGGATTATCCATAAAGTATATCCACCTGTGAAAGACCTCAGTTTTCTGGATTAGCGAGTGGTTAAGGTCTTCAAGCAGGAAATGCTCCAGGTAAAAGCCATGAAAGCTGTGCTTGACATTTAACTGAGGAGCTGTGTCACAGTTACTGCGGATGCTCGGACTCTACGCATTGTGATGTAAACAGAGCGCGCGCTGCGAAATTTGTAGGATTCAGTAAGAGCGTTGAAATTATTTGGTGAATTTTAATGATTTATTCAAGAAATGAGCACAGCAGACCAAGACGAAAGCGGTAAGCACCCTTTCCCATGTTATTTTCAGTATTTTCCTAAATAATTTCGATTTCTTTACCTCAGACTGACATTGTCCTGAATATTTACCGATGGAAGCATGCGCATTGAGTGTGACACTGCCGTATTCTTTATTATTAAACAACTAAGTAAAATACAATTGTTTGGCTCTAAGCGGTCAGGCTAACATCACCGGAGAGCAATTAGCTTCCACCACAAATAAAAAATTAAAACCGCATAATGGTGGCTGACCATATTGGTCTTGGGATCTCGTTTACGCCAGTTACTGCTTATGAAATTTTAAGCTTCAAGGCCGAGATGAAGCAGATCAAATTCTTTTTCTGCTGGTTTAAAATTTTCTCTTAAACAGAATCAACCTATTAGAAAAAGATAGACACATTTTAAGATTTTGTGATAAAAAGCGGCATCGCAGTTAAATTTAAAAAACAATTTTTTCTCAGTAGTCTTCGAAAGTCACTGTCATATTTTTGATTTACAGAGTCTGATTCGTTGCTACCACCTAGCTGATTCCAGTTGAGTTTTGACATTGGAAAAAAAACTGAAATTCAACAGGGGCACCCAATGAGAATATAGTTCAAAACCACTTAAACATAGCATGTTAAACTTATTTTAATATTTAAACGGTAGATATAGGCATATTTTTATCCCCTAAAAATTTTTCATCTGTTCGGATTTCCTAGCTGAAAGTCTAGTGATCCGAAATAGGGATCAAAACTTACCTTTTCGAAAATTTCAGTCAGAAAAAAGGCTCCCGAAAATTCTAGGTGACGTTTTAACTGTAAAAATCCGTTAGAAATGGGCAATTATAGTAGTTTTTAGATGTTCGAAAATCCTAGGAGAGGCAGGCAAGCAAGAAATTTTCAACAAATGATCCGAAAATTCTAGATGTCAAATCGTCTTCCGAATAGATATTTTCCGAAAATTGTCGTTGGGTGCCCCTGATTCAATGCTACATTTTTATTCTTCAGTGAGAGAACTTACAGTTTCCAAGCTGGATCAGTCAGTCAAAGCAACCAATGGCTTACCCCTCCAAAACGCCTAATTTTCAGTTGTTCAGGGGGCCGGGGTTATTGAAAAATTAACGGATAGCTTAATGTATCAAGTCGAGCATCAGTTGGTGTTCTGAGTACACCAAACATCTTCATTTTTCCAAGGTATATTAGTACGAATCAATTTAATGACCAGCTTTCACTTGGCTTACTAGCTCAATCGATTAGTCAAAAAGCGGTGCAAAGGTATCGCAAAGGTCAGGTTCGGCCAACAAGCTTGAATTTTTTCAGGCTTCCCGTTTCGCGACTGCATAAGTTACGTATTAACTATGAGTGATGATCTCCTCTGTATTGATTTTTTTCGCTGGGTATCATTCGGCGTGGTTTGCCGGCTTAGAAAGTTGTACTGAGCTCAGACGAGTAGGAAGATTCAGTACAACACGCACCTGTACACTGATAAATTCTCCGTCTCAAGAATTCATGGCAGAAGTTGATTACTCTTTAGACTGAAGTTGTAAGGAGAAATTCCGACGTTTAAAAAGCATTGTGTGTGATCCTTTTCATTTGAGAACTGAAATTAGCCTGCCCAAAAGGCGGCCGTTCCTTAATGGCTCAAGACAGTTCATTTGGCACCGGAACCTTTCACACTGACCTTTACAAGAGCGCTAATGATCATGATCAATTTTCTATTTCTAGAAGGGACGTAATTTTTCTTGTTTCGTACGATAACGGGTAATTACGCATGAACCAATCATAGTCTCTCAATGTTTAAGACGAACATATTTTTTAATTTTGGGGTCAGTTTCTTTTATATTTTTCTCCGAAAAATATTCTGGAGAAGGAAAGTGAGTTGAGAATGCACTCCAGAATGTTCAAAGCTCAGTTGAAGGTTCTCTAGATTGCCTGGTGGATCAGCAACATTGGTTGGCCAGTGACAAGAGAGGATAAAGCTCTCTTGCCAGCGACTCAACCGCCGATTCCAACGGAAGCAAGAGACGTCGCTTACTGCTAGTTTCTCGCATCGCAAACTTACAGTGGCCCAAAAGTGTCACGACGATTCAATTTTCCTCACAGCAATTTCAATTTGTTCACGGCAATTTCAATTTTACTCACGGCAATTTCAATTTGTTCACGGCAATTTCAGTTTACTCACGGCAATTTCAATTATCTTTGCTCACGGCTAGTTCAATTTACTCACGGCAATTTCAACTTGTTCACGGCAATTTCAATTTGCCCTCGGCAATTTCAACTTTACTCACGGCAATTTCAATTTTTTAACGGCAAATAACGCCCACGGCATTTTTCGCTTCGCTCATCACGTCAAAAGGCAAAATCAAAAGTCGATATTTAAAGTCGATCTTCAAAGTGAAAAGTGAAAATCAAAAATCGAAAATCGATTCGCGAACACTTATGCCAGTAGACAGTGAGTAGACAACAGAAGAGTTTTACTTGTCCCAGAAAATTATAAGCTTTATCAAACACTCACCTGGTGGACTGTTAACATTTACTGCACAGCATACCAAAATGGTTCAATCCCTCACATTAATCCAAGCATTGAGGCTACTTCTAACTGTTCTAAGTCTTGTTTACTGATGTTATTGGTAGCAGTGCTCCTATTTTTGCTAACAAAAAGCAAAAATGGCGGAGCCATACGAAAAAACGTAACATGCTATTTATGGGCCCGGACCGAGTCGCTTTTTTGTTTGGTATGAGAACGGTACGGTCTCAGACCGGCACGAAAGTAACTCGTGTCGGGTCACCGACCGAGATGAAGTCAGACCGGTCTGAGTTCATTTTTAGGTCAGTAAACGCCTGAAAAGAAATGTATGGAGACCGATACGAACTCATACCAGTCTGAGTTCGTCCCAGTCTCATGTAAATGCCCCCTAGTTCTGCTAGTTCGTAAATCGACTTTTGATTGTGATTTTCACTTTTCTCTTTGAAGATCGACTTAAACTATCCACTTTTGATTTTGCGTTTTGTCGGCCATCGATTTTGTTTCTGTCGGTCGCCGTAGCTGACAGGTGGTGAGAGAAGCGAAAAACGCCGTGAGCGTTGCCGTGAGAAAATTGAAATTGCCTTGAGTAAAACTGCGAAATTGCCGTGAGTATATTGAAATCGCTGTGAGTAAAATTGAAATTCCCGTGAGTAAAATTGAAATTGCCGTGAGTAAAGTTGAAATTGCCGTGAGCAAATTGAAATTGCCATGAGTAAAATTGAAATTGCCGTGACACTTTTGGGCCACCGTAGAAACTGTACTTCTCAAACTCATTAATTTTTCATGAAGAAAAAAACTGCTCATTTTTGCATCCATAATTTCTCCTTCTAAAATCATTTTGTTTGAGAAGTAAAAAACAATTTGACTCTGTTTACTTGGTGTTCAACTCCTACGCATCTACACTGATTAAATGACATCCTCTCCCGAAACGAGAAAATGATCGATAGAAAGTTTCTCCTGACATGAATTCGGTGTGAGATAAGTGTCCCATTTTAGTACGCCTCTACAGTAATACAAATATGTTTAATTTAAGTTCCCCAAAAGGAACAAAGCCTTATTTACACTAAGAATTACACAATTTGACATTTTTTGTCGTCAACTTCACCTTTTATCATTCTTTTCCGGGAAAAGACTAGCGTCTTTATTTTAACCATTTTTAGAGTTATTTTCTCGCATTCTCAACCGCATTCATGTCAGTCGATAGTTTCTTCGTAAAATAAAATATATTCAAATTAAAAAGAGCGAGATGTCTCCTATTTTTCTAGGTGCTTGCTGAGTAAACATCTATCGGTAGTTATAATTTCTACTTTTGACAACGTACTGTATTTCTAATTAGGACGCTCGATTTTGCGAACACATCATCAGTTAATTTATGGAAACGTTTAACCAATCATTTTCGACAAGAAGCTTAACACCTCTTGAATTTTCAACAACAACAACTAAGAAACTTCTGAACTGTAATTTTAATCCTTTATCTTGTTATTGTCAAAAATTCATGTCAAAGTAAGTTCTTTTTAGTTTTATATTGCTCTCCTTATTTTATACTGACTGGACAACCAAAAATGCGTGCAAGAGAGCTAAGGATGATAGACGATCTGTTGACATCGAGGATCGCATGACAGTACGTTTTTAAGATCATTTTACGTTTCGGTGAAACTGCTCACCTACCCCTCCCCTAAACCAACATTAACACCTACTTTTTACTTAGGGCAAAATGTTGGCTTAGGGGAGGGGTAGGTGGGCAGTTTCCCAGAAACGTAAAGTAATCCCGTTTTTACCCTTCTCGTGGTACTTAATGATCTTTGGGTTCGCATACTTTGGCTTCACAAGCGTCACTGTAAATTTCTCATGAAACGATGAAAGCGTGTAGAAAGAAAAGCAGAGCCCCTGGGATAGACGTTCAGAGCACATGAAGCTAGGGGGCCTGGGAACTGCTCGGACAGCGACACGGCGACACAAAGGAACAACATTATTTCTTGCAATTTTGAGAGAGATTCAGAAAGGAAAAAGCAAACTGTTCTCTGCGAACAGCAAAATTACACTGTTGCTGACAGCAGACTCTTGGTTCAAGAGTGTCTCCCTTTTAGTTCGATCGAGAAAAATATTTTAACAACACGTGATAACCTTTTTACACTTAGTTTTGCTCAAATTCCTGTTTCGCGGGCTAATGGCTTAAAGGTAGCTACGCCACTGTTCAACGTAGTTGATGAAGACGCGCAAGCTGTTAGTCAGATGTGTTAATTCCGTTAATTGTATGTTCACGCTTCACGCCATTCCGAATTCACTACTTACTGTAATTGCTGAATTCAGGGTATGCGTTTTGCCTCTCTTCTTTCTTCTCGATCAAGCTCAGATGCATTCTAAGGTGAAAACTTCATTCATCAGATGATGTAGGCAAATAATAAACAACATATGATACTCGACGACAAGAGTGTGTGCATATTTTTTTGCTCTCAGTGTTGTCTGGAACAGGGCCAACTGACAGGTCCAGAAACTGAAAGACTCTGCTTCAAACTTCCTTATTAAACTTAAGGGAGTACCGCCCGCGTTATTTTCACCGAGGCTGTTGTTTCTTGATCTCATGTTGTTGTCACTGTTGCTGTCGGTATTCGTGCTCAATTTATTCAAACTTACCTTGTCTTTTCGGTAACATCTGACATTGCCTTTTAGTTATTTTGACAGTTAATGGCGATGGCATCAACGCTGTGCGAAGATACGTTACTAATCTTTTAGTTGTGTGAACACATTTCATTCATTCCTTATTCAGTCAAGTTAAGACTAAGCGAGCTGTTTATGTGATCGAGTTGTCGTTGATACCCTGGATAAGTGCTTCTCAAGCTATTCGTGCTTTATTCAAACTTCAACCTTGTCGTTTCACTAACATTTGACACTTTCTTTTTTGTTTCAGTTAGAGTTATTAATTTTTTTGTTTATGACAGTCATTTAAGTCGTGCGTTCAGCAGGCGATTTATTCTGCACATTGCTCAGGCTCAGGTTTTTAAGAAGTTCACTCATGATCAAGACAATGGCAAACTTGGAAATCCAGCGCAGGTTTGCAGTTACGTATAGATCCTCCGAGCATTAAACATACTCATGCTATTGAGCTGTCAATTCTGACAAGCCTCTTAGGGACTTGTTAAATACGGATCCATTTCAACAGGTGTAGTTAAATATTTAATGATATTAGAGCCAAGAACGGTCTTATCTGTCTAACAAGTTTTTAAAACATTCTAAACTATATATTAAGTGAATTGATAATTTTTATATAACATTTGAGTGTTTTTATCGTCTACTTTGTAATTTCATCTTTGTTTTCGATGTACATATAGATATATAGTAAACTAGATGCAAGAGGGGACATGAACTTTTGCTTAATTTTACTGTACGCTTTCAGATGAAGAACTGGGCCACTTGGTGGCGAAATGCTGCAATTAAGTCATTATAGGTGCGGTGTATAATTTTCCCCAATAATCCCCTTGAGGAAATGGGTTCGATTGGGCTCATTCTGTGTTTTGATCGGTTTAATTTCATGTCTGTTTTTTCTAGCTGATTATTTGCCCAAGGGTACTAAGACTGGACTTTGACCCGATTTCGCAATGAACATCCCTGTAAAAATGGAAGACGGACATATATCGTAAAATGTCTTCGGTCATTCTTACCCTTTTACGGGGGTCCCTCACTTTCAATTAGATTATCGTAGTGATATCTAAATACACATCACTTACTTTATATATTGATGGGTGTTGAATGTAATTTCTTTGGCTGCCATTTTAAATTTTGTGGTTAGCCAGCGAGAGGCCTGGAACCAAGGAATATCAGGAGGTGTGGGAATTCACCATTTGCGCATCACCCATAATACACCTTGTTTGCCCCCCCCCCTACCCTCCCCCTCAAAATTTTGCAAACGCATTCTTTACTCGGTGTTTCCAACAAAACATTTTCAGAACTTTCATGGGTTCAATTAATACAGAATCTACCCTGGGCAGGCTTTTTTTTATAACTTGTATGCGGAGTGATGCTTCAGTGTCGGTCGCAGGACACATCGGCTTGCTCATTACCATGAGCCTAGATTGAACTTTAAACCATAGAATAAGATGTGTATTAACTGGCAATTAGTGTTTCCATGGAAGACCATCATATCAACGAAGTGCACTCTCAAAACCAGAGCAAATTTCTTTATGACAAGAATAGGTACTTTCTTGTGCAAGGTCGAGTTTTAGAAAAAACTAAGATTCTTTCCTTTACCGGGGCAAGAGAGCTCTCTTGACCGGAGTAATAATAACCTATAGCTTTCTCTGTTATCCCCTCGTTTCTAGATTATAATTTTATTCTTGTTTTAACTGATAAACAAATCTTAACCGTGGCGCCATGCTGCCAAAGCCTCTTTGCCGTTTTTTGTTACCAGGATCACGATAGCCGTTAGGGTTTTTGCCTTGCACCCATAATACTAGACCCTAATATTAGGGCCGTTTACACAAGATAAAATAAGCTGCGAACATCCCGTATGAATGGTACAAAATCTGCGTTCACGGCTTATTCAACCCATGGCCAGCTCAAGGCGCGGCTTATCCTGGCCGGGGAATTTTGGGCTAGGCTTATCCTTGCCGCGGCTTACCTTGGACGTCAAAGTCTTCGTAAAAATGTACTCAAACGTTGTTTCCAGTTTGCTGATGTTTAGTTGCTGAAGCCGTGAACGATTGCTGCGTATGCTCTGTTTTTAATTATATTCAAAAACCTTCACGGCCGAGAGACGCGCGCTGTAGTGGCGAAAAATGACCTGCTGCACGACAGAGGCGGAAATTTCGTCTAAACTCCACCTTATCCACCGCTGGAACATCTCTTTCAAACCGCTCGTTTGATCGCTGACGAACTTTTCAGCGATGTTTCCGCACAAGTTTCGCAACAGCCGAACACTACTCTTTACCGAAATAATAATTTGAAACGAAAAAGACAGTGTAAAATATGGCGATTTTCCTGACCCAAGCCAGTATCGCTCGAGCCTTTGTTGAAAACTACGAGAGGCACCAAAAAAGCTACGTCGTCATTGGAACGTCGTCTGGCCGCCAACTAAGCTGTGAACCAATACAAGCAGTTCGGGTCTTATTTAAGCGGTGCTCGAATAAATGGTTCCTTTGGCGTATTGATGTAAGCCGCGGCTTATTTTCTCTCGTGCAATCCGCTCTGGCCCTTTTTTAAGCAAATGAAAACGCGTTTTGTTTGATTTGATAACTCATTTCGTTTATTTAGTTCACCTCATTTCCTTTAATTTAGCGCCGTACTGACAAGACTTAGAACTGAATATAGAATAGTTACGTACAAAAGATACACTTAAAAGTCATTATCTAATACAATACTCAATGAGCATCAATTAAGTAATATACTACATAGAGAAATATCAACCAATTATTGACGACTAAGCTTGGCTGTAACCAAAAAGGAAGTGAAAACGCGGTTTGTCTATATTTAATAATTCATTTCGTTTATTTAATTCATTTCATCTTACATGAAGGTCTAAATAGGGGTACCTCGATAACACTAAACACATCATTTTTTGGCTTTGTAACCTGAAACAGTTAAATTTTTGGCATTTTAACAATAACAGTAAAAAATTCTTTGAAACAATAAATTTTTTCCAGAAAGAAGCAAAAACGGCTCCAAAAAGGCCAATATTATTTTATTAGTATCTCAAGGAGTTTTCGGTCATTTTACGACAATTCTGGATTATTTCAGAAGATTTCCTAAGACTAAAATAGAGGTCCGACCATTGGCTAAGATGTCCGACAAACCAACCAAACACTTCACAGTATTTTCTTCGGAAACAGTAAACATTAAAAAATTGCAGACCCTTTTTAATTCAGTCAGGAAATTAATGACTTTCTACTACACTTAGGTGTAACCAAAACGAAAACCACAAGTACTCTTTCTTTGCGATCGAATAGAGTAAATTACTCAGTAAGGTTACGGTGTTATCCAAATGAACTCAGTCAGCGGTCACGTGCACTGTGATGAGGACCGAGCCGCGATCAGTTTGTCACTTAACCAACCACGTCATCAATTTTAAGGAGGTGAAAAACTAAAGATGATAAACTATGTGACATACTTTTTCATTTCACTAAGTCAGAGAATTTGCGAGAAAACTTGGTCATGAACGAAGATGTCCTTTCACCAATACTGCCTTAACTGACGAGATCAACAAAGTAACTTTCATATTATTCCTTGTAATATATCATACGTCCTATATAACTTTAGAACTCTTTTACGGCAGTACCACCTTCTATCAAATTGATACTTTTTGCATTTACCATCTAAGTTATACACTAAGTCCTACTATGGCTCTTGACACTAAGAATAGCGATATATCATATGGCATGTTATATGTATATTAACCAATAGAGATCGACGCAGTGTACCATTTATTTCAACAAGTGGTAAAACAAAGGTCAATGGAGAAACCTTGTCCACTTTTATTTCTGCCCTGCCGCATTTTTGTGTTTTTTTTTGTCAATTAGATAGCGTTTATCATTATATTAATAAATATATTATTATTATTGTTGCTATTAACTGCTCTAAAAGTTTTTACATTTCTTTCAATTCAGAGTCGCTATATACATAATTATCAGCAATTGTTTTATGGGAGATAAAATGGTGAAAACAGGGGGATTTATTCTATCACAGTCCGAATGACATACATTAGAGCGATTTTCGTATGACCTTGAAAACTGGTTTCGGTAAGTGTTCGTTATTTGTTTTATCAGCCAATGGATGAAAAGATCAAAACATGTACTCTTCATTTTCCCGCCAAAGAAAACCCAAATATGGAGAAGGCATTGTTCGATTGGTCAATTGTGTCGCAGTATGAAGTCAAAGCTAAGTATCGATTGATTTCTAGAAAGTTCTTGGGCATGAAGTTTTTTCATCCGAGCGTTTGCTTAACCAACCAAAAGCTACGCGCATTTGTATCCGTTCGACAAACCAGTCAAATCACTCTATTTTCGTTCGTTTGTTGTTTCTGTCGTGTTCGCGCGTTTTCATTTCAAGGTCATTGGAAAATCGCTCTAACATATAGGGTAAGCAAAGCGCGGGTAGTTTTTGGTGTTACTACCCAGACACTAGAGAACTTTAGATTCCAAGACGAAGACGAAGACGACTACGGGAACGAGATTTTATTCTCAATATTAGTCGTGCGCGTGCGTGAACAAGCGTCATTTTGGCGGGAAGACTAACGGTTTCATCGAGAATATCGTAGTGGCGGAAACAAGTTGCAAATGTTATGTATTTTTTGTGCGCGCGATCGGGAGAAGGCTTAACCTCCTTCAATAAAAACAACCATGCTATCTTTTCTGGTGAAGAAAAGTACAACGAAGAAGCATTCCAAGGTGTCTTTTTTTAGTATACGCAAAAAAAATTACCTTAAAGTTAGATCTCGCTTCGTCTTCGAATCTTGAGGTCTCCGATATTGCTCAACATGTACCAAGCCGAACAGCCCCTCAAATTTTAAATGAGCCGCAAAACCGGAAACAGCTCAAAGTAGCAGCCCAACATCCGCTGTTACACAGAGCTACACTTGGATTGCATCATCAAGGGCGTTATCCTTGGTTTCTTTTGTGTTATTGTTCAGGGACGTCTTAGTAAGATTATTTAATGTCGAACGAGCATCCCTGATACTCACCAAAGAAAGCGCTAAGTTTGCTTGTCCAGATTTGCCCCTTGTTGGGCCTTGTGGTAATGCATAAGCATTCGTTTTACGAGAGGCGGCTGTTACAAACCTCAAAATATTTGACTTAGTATCACTGGAATTGTTTTTTGAAGAGCCAAATTGACAGAAATTGTTCAGGGTTGCAAAAAACGCCTTGCGAAAGTTTTCATTCAGGAGAATATAAAGACATGGATTTAAAGCACTGTTTGCATGTGCTAACCTGTTGAATAGCAGCTTAACCTTCAGCGGTAACTTGTGACTTTGATCAGGTCGTACGTACCAGAAGTAATTATTCACATAGACTGGAAACCAGCATACTGCAAATACCACGCATGTGATGACCAGCAGACGTGTTACCTTGCGTTTTAACCTTTTTTCAGCAGCAAGGTTGGTATCTGTCACATTTCCTGGAATCTTACGCAACCACAATTTTCGGCAAATTAAGGAGTAAATGATTATTGTTATGGAGAGAGGTAACGCGTATACTATGACAAAAACGCTGATGTGGAAGCTCTTAAGCACTTTATATGTTTCGGTGAGGTCTGTGTCGTTTGATGGTGCCCATGGCCACTCCTGTAAACAATAGTATACGCCTGGTCGTATCTCATGTGTTTGAGACATTAAAACATAAGGGGTCATTAACCCAAAAGATAAAATCCATATAATTGCTGACAAGACTTTTGGCTTTTGGAAGAATTTCTCTTTCAAGGGAAAAAATACGGCGTAGAATCTGTCAAACGAAATCAGCATCATTGTGAAAACAGACGCGGAAATAAAAACTGGCATGACATAAAACAACGCTTTGCAAGTAATGCTACCCAACGTTCCTCCGATCCAAAGACTTCCACGGTACAAAAAGGCGACCGAAAATGGCATAATCGTGGTTGTTAGGAGCAGATCTGCAACGGCCATGTTGCTAATGAACAGGTTCGTCACGCTGGTAGATGAAAATTTCTTTAACACCACGTAGAGACCGACCGAGTTACCAAACAGAGCTACAAAGAAAATCACCACATATGCTGACGTTAGGCCAATCTTGAGGTCTAGTGGGATAATGACTGCATCTGATCTGCTTGGTTGTGGGAGTAGGGTTACGTTCGAGGAGTGAGTGATGTTTTTTTCTAAAGAAGAACCAAAAAACTGTTAAGTTAATAGCAAATGAATGTAAATCAAATCAAAATTCGGAGCTTCAGTTTAAACGATTGAAAAAACCGGCAATACAGAGCTACTAAACTTTAGCTTGCTGGTACATCACGTTATTCAATACAGTGGAACACCGCGTTGCATGCGGCCGCCTCGTTAATACCGCCAATTTTTTTGGCCCATTGGTGACCGTATTAACGGGGTTCCACTGAAGCAAGAAAATTAGGAATTGGGCCGTGAGACGGAAGACCGTTAACTTTAAAGTCGGGTACTCTAACCACTAAGTCACGTTCACTCTCTGGCATTCAGGCTAACTGATACTCGAGTAACAGTACAAAAAATTAGTTTTTGAACTTTCAAAACAGCCCAGTTCAGGCTGAACGTCTCATCAGAATATAACTGATGATTTCTTGCCTTTAGGATCCTTTAGATCGTCACGATCTCTTTTGCTCGGATTTCTGCCCTCGTTCCTTGCGGCTTTGCCGCTCTCCCTTACGCGAGCTCTCGATCTACTGTAAGTGATTTAAAAGAAAAATAAGAGACTGTTGGCGGATAAAACCTATAGCAGATAGTGTTAAATAATAAAACTGGACCATTATTTTTGAAATTAAGTTGATGCAAACACACGTTTTTTCCGCTTTTTATAGTTTAAGAAGATAAAAAATAGCGTGACAGCCACATTAAGCTAAAATACTTTCTTCTTCCTGTAGCTGATTTTGCTTACCATTAAATCCTGTTGAGTTGTTCATTTTGGATTCCCTGAGATTTAAAGCTTCCACTATGACAAGATAATGGTAGTCGAAACCTTAAAAGAAAAAGAAATGAACTTCAAAGAATGAATCCATGCTCGCTCCCTCCTCCCCCACGCACCATTTCTGAAAACAAACATAAAAGACCTTCAGAGAGCTTTAAAAACTTGCAAAAGCTTCAACTTGAGATGACAAGCTCAAACTTGAGAACCATCGGCATAGACCGTGGCTTTTAAAATTCAGCACAAGGGACGTATCCCCCTCCTAGGCCTTTCCCGATTGAGCTCGTAAAATGCTGGAAAGTTGCTAAATGGAATGCCAAAAAGTTGCTAAAAAATGGCCAAAAATCCAAAAAGTTGCTACCTAAATTTCAAACGTTGCCACCTAAATTTCTTGATATTTTTATTTAAAAGTTAATCAAAAGCTTTATTTTTCGTTTTTCACAATAATTACTAACATCGGTTACGAAAAATAGCTGGAAACTTAGCCATTTTCAATTGAAAAAACAAAAGAAATTAAAAAAAAAATTAAAACAAAACTGATAAACATTCAAGAAGTTCGCATGAATTGAAGTTTTCTATGCAGTCGTTGACTTTTTCGTGCTTGATATATGCTCTAAACCTAAATTTTGCTCAAAAGTTGCTCAGAACGGCAAGTTGGCTCGAGGTTGGTAGAACCGCAAAAAGTTGCTCAAAAGTTGCCGAGCACAATCGGCAAAGCCTAGGAAATTCCCCTCCTCCTTAACCATTTAAGCCCCAAGATCAACCTACAAATTCTCCACAAAGGCCTTCATACATTTCTTGAAAAACTGCTTGAGAGAATTTGTCAAAGATCAAAGCATATTTCCTTCAGTGATCATTTTATTAATTCTCATAACCTTTCTACTTGACTGACCATAACTGATATTGTTAAGAGAAAATTGATGTTGGTTACTCGTGGGACTTAAAGGGTCAACAGGGCCGGCTAAATAGGCCCGTTTACCACCTTATTCTCACTTAGTTTCGCGAGTATTAAATTGCGAAACTCTCGAAATTTAATACTCGCGAAATTAAGTGAGAATGAGTTACGAGTGGGTGGAGGCGGCCATTTTAGAAAGCTCAGAGGATTCTCAAACCGATTCCCTTGATTCATCTTAGCTTTTTACACGTTGTGAAAGTGAACTCCCCCAAGCGATTGATGTGGAGACTACGAATATTCTAGCTACAAACAGTGCCAAAGTTTACTACGTAAGTCTACAGACTAGTGTTTTCAAGATTGCTGTTCACTATTTACGGCTGCTACATTCAATTTCAATTCATTGCTTTGGTCTACTTTCATGAGTAACGCGTCCTTTTCTGAAAGTGTCCGCACAAAACCAATCAACACATCTGACATCTCAGTATTCGCTGGCTCGATGGTTTTACTGTTACCGAAACTCGAAAATAAGCCCCTCCATGTATAAACCCTCCAAATATAAGCCCCTCAAACTCGTAAGGCAAAAACCCTTCGTTAAATCGCCCCTCTACTGAAATATAGCCCCCCTGGGGGCTTGTACTTGAAAATTGCCCTCAAATACAAAATAAAACAAAGCAAAAACGGGAAATTTCCTTCCAACTATATGGGTAGCCCAATCGATTTTGAAACGCAAATTTTCCTCCGTCGGTAGATAACCCCTTCCGAATATAAGCCTCTCCAGAAATAAACCCCTCGATAAGGACGTGTTATCAAATATATCACGTAATTACAGCCGCAATTTCCTCAGTGCGCTAATATAATAGTCCCATTATGGCTCTTGACTTAAAACGAAATACCTGACAAATGATTTTCGGAATTCGTTTCGTCTCTGTTTCAGCTCTATTGAAGCTGGTTGAAAAAGTCAACAAATACAAAACTCTGAACAGGATGTCTAAACTATAACAGGCGAGCATAATATATACATTCTACCTAGCAGGTGTTACATCTAATTTTAGATTATTGGTTATGAACAATTTAAGTTAAATTCGCTTTCGCGTGTTATTAAATGTTTCATCTTGTCTTAAGAAGAGGGAGATATATCAAGTAATTACTGCTGCAATTTTCCTTGACCGCAGCACGACACTAGCATGACTTGGTTTCAGACGTCGAATTTAATTCGGTCGAATAGAACGGCTGTTGTTGTTATTATATGGCTGAGTCCGTTTTCGCCATGCGATTGGTCAATTTGCGGTCCGTAACTTGCTATACGGACCAAAATTTTTCAAAGAAAATGCTCATTTCGGAGGTCTAAATCTCTTTACCTCGGAAAAAATGTTTAAGTAAAGTTATAAGACTACTGTCAACCTTGAGGACTTAGATGTTGACTTTGGCCCTCAACATTTTAAACTGTGTTTATTAGTGAACGAAGGCGATGAAGAAACTAACTCGTAATCTTATCGAAGAGGATTCTAGTCAGTGTTTGAAAATTTCATCGTAGTACACAGTTAGGAAGACCAAAATCGACTGGCAGAGATTCGAGACGTTTTGCCTAAGAGAAAATGAGTAATTCCTTCAACAAATATGACAACAAACATACCTGCACCCGATCATCTTGACAAGCTTCTTTGCCATTCGCAGTGTTTTTTCAAAGACCAAGGAAAGAAAGATAGAAGCGAGTTCGAGCCAGACACAGTAATGTCCAGTTTTCAAAAGACTCTAGCGTCACATTAACGAGTGAATACTTACAGTGCTCTTAGTTTCCACCGAATAAACTTTGAAATATGTATGTAAACCCTGAGGACTGGGATGTTGACTTTGCCTTTCCAAATTTTAACCAAGCTTTGTTTTAATGAGAACGAAGCTGTTGTAGAAACTGAATCGTAACCTTACCGAGGAAGAGAATTCTATCCAGTGTTTGAAAATTTTAATGCAGATCACAATTGAAGACGAGAATGAGCTGGCAGAAAGAGAGGTTTTCCCAAAACAATTAACGAGCGAATCCTTCGACAATGACAACAAACTTACCTTGAAAAGCTTCTTTGCCATTTGCAGTGTTTTTCACAAGAACAAACGGAGGAAAGATGGAAACGACTTCTAGACAAACACAGTGTCTGGTTTCCAAAATACTCCAGCGTTATATTAAAGAGCTAAAACTTACAGTGCTCTTAGTTTTGACCGAATAAACTTTAATAAACATGGCGAATTTGTTTTTACTTTCTCGGAAAGCTATGTGCTAATTGTTTTCGTGCGCCAGTAAAAACTTTGTTTTTTGACACCTATCAAATGACTGTCAAATCGTGCGTCCTGCGCTTGTTTCTGGTCCCCCAAACAGAAAGAAGCCATATAATAAACATCTTATTAGCCTCGTTTTTTCGGTCCGTGCTGTAAATTAGGGATTCTCGTTTTTTTCCATCGATTTATAATTCTGGCCCGCGCGCTTCGCGCTTGGGCCATAAATCGATGGAAAAAAACTCGGTCTATTTACAGTACTCGGCTAAAACTAATAAGAGGTATGTATTCATAATTTCTGAATTGAGTTCGGCACGGCATGCAGTAGCGCGACGTTTGAAACCAAGTCGTAATGAACATCCCTGTAAACATGGAAGACGGACATATATCAGTAAAATGTCTTCGGTCATTCTTACCCTTTTACAGGGGTCTCTCACTTTCAATTTGATTATCGTAGTGATATCTAAATACACATCACTTACTTTATATATTGATGGGTGTGGAATGTAATTTCTTTGGCTGCCATTTGAAATTTTGTGGTTAGCTAGCGAGAGGCCTAGAACCAAGGAATATTGGGAGGTGTGGGAATTCACCATTATAATTGCGCATCACCCAGCCTCGTTCCCAGTCGTCCTCGGCGATTTCGGATGTGACGTCACGGCTGACGTCACCTGCCAAGCTTGTCGGGAATTCCAAGCCTCCTCTGGTCACTCGGATAGCGCGAACAGGCCTGGGTACGAGGCTGCACATCACCCATAATACCGACCTTGTTTGCCTCCCCTCCCTCTCAAAATTTTGCAAACGCATTCCTTACTCCGTGTTTTCAACAAAACATTTTCAGAACTTTCATGGGTTCAATTAATACAGAACCTACCTTGGGCAGCCTGTTTTTTTTCTTATAACTTGTATGCGGAGTGATGCTTCAGTGTCGGTCGCAGGACACATCGGCTTGCTCATCACCAGGAGCCTTCTAGATTGAACATTAAACCATGATAGAATAAGATGTGTATTAACTGGCAAAGTGTTTCCATGGAAGACCATCATATCAACGAAGTGCACTCTTAAAACCAGAGCAATTCTCTTTGTGACATGAATAGGCCGACTTTCTTGTGCAAGGTCGAGTTTTAGAAAAAACTAAGATTCTTTCCTTTACCGGGGCAAGAAAGCTCTCTTGACCGGAGTAATAATAACCTATAGCTTTCTTTGTTATCCTCTCCTTTCTAGATTGTAATTTTATTCTTCTTTTAACTGATAAACAAATCTTAACCATGGTGCCATGCGGCCCCAGCCTCTTTGCGGTTTTTTGTTACCAGGATCACGTCAGCCGTTAGTGTTTTTTGCCTTGCACCCATCATTCAGTATTGTTTTCAAGCTAATATTAGGGCCGTTTACACAAAATAGAATAAACTGCGAACACCCCGTATGAATGGTACAAAATCTGCGTTCACGGCTTATTCAACCCATGGCCAGCTCAAGGCGCGGCTTATCCTGGCCGGGGAGTTTTGGGCTGGGCGTATCCTTGCCGCGGCTTACCTTGGACGTGAAAGTCTTCGTAAAAATGCACTCAAACGTTGTTTCCGGCTTGCTGATGTTTAGTTGCTGAAGCCGTGAACGATTGCTGCGTATGCTCTGTTTAACAATTAGTTCATGCGTCAGCGTGCGTATGTCGAGATATTGAGCACGCGGGAAGTTTGGAGAGCACGAAAGAGGCGTAAGAGTTGCACGAGGCGCAGCCGAGTGCAACTCTAGCCTCTTGAGTGCTCTCCAAACTTCCCAAGTGCTCAATATCTCGACATACGCACAGCTGCAGCATGAACTAATTGTTTTATAACATTATCAAAGCGATCAATGCACCAGTTAACTTAAAATTTTATTATTGTAGGGCGCGCTCAAAGCAGTACGCGTCAATGTTTACGTGAGTATATTTTTTTCCTCACAGTTAAGCTTATGTTTTTATCCTGAAACTGAGAGAAAGTGAACTCTAAAATGATTGTAAAATCTATATTTAGGTGCCGGAAGACTATTAATTCACCGAAAAATTGTTATTGAGAGAAAACAACTTTGCAAAGAATGATCTCACGCCATAGTCTGCACAGCTCGCGGAGATGACAACAACAACAACAACAGCACTCACCTCTTTTCCTTACTATCGGTTAACAAATTCAAACGTTTCCTCTTAAATTTCCTTATAAAACACATGGTAAACTTTTTATCGTGTACTGCCGAGTTATGGATGCACTCATGAGACTCAGGATTGCTAAGCTCACAACAACTCGAGGAATTACGAATAGTTTATTGACGTCATCAGCGTGCTCAATAGGAATATGAAGCACGCTCGCGCTATTGAATTTGATTAGGCGAATTTTCTAGCTATGTTATAATTTTAATTATATTCCAGACCTTCACGGCCGAGAGACGCGCGCTGCAGTGGCGGGAAATGACCTGCTGCACGAGAGAGCCGGAAATTTCGTCTAAACTCCAGCCCATCCATCTCTTTCAAACCACTCGATTGATCGCTGACGAACCTTTCAACGAGGTTTCCGCACAAGTTTCGCAACAGCCCAACACTACGCTTGACCGAAATATTAATTTGAAACGAAAATGACAGTGTAAAATATGGCGATTTTCCTGACCGAAGCCAGTCTCGCTCGAGCCGTTGTTGAAAATTACGCGAGGCACCAAAAAAACTACGTCGTCATTGGACCGGTATGGCCGCGAACTAGGCTGTGAACCAATACAAACAGTTCGGGTCTTATGTAAGCGGTACTCGAATAAATGGTTCCTTTCGCGTCTTGATGTAAGCCGTGGCTTATTTTCTCTCGTACGATGCGCCCTGGCTCTGTTCTAAGCAAATGAAAACGCGTTTAGTTTGATTTCATAACTCATTTCGTTTATTTAGTTCACTTCATTTCCTTTAATTTAGCGCCGTACCTACAAGACTTAGAAGAATATAGAATAGTTACGTACAAAAGATACACTAAAAAGTCATTATTGTTATATTCCTAGAATTTCACTCAACTAAACAGGGACTGCCATTGGTTGATTCTTGGTCACGCCCCCTTGACTAAAATTAAATGTATCCCGATCGTGATACATTAAACAATGTATCCCGCTCGGCACACATGTCCAATACTCTCGACCAGATTCCAGTGGACAAAACCACGAGTCCGACGGAGTCTAGTCGAAAAATGGAACCGGAAGTTCAGTAGCGTCCACTTGAGTTACCGGAAGTTTAGTCATGAGATGAAACCGGAAGTGTAAACAATACTTAGAGGAGGGTTGGAAAGTCGTCCGATGGAGTCCATCAGATCCATTGGAAACACATCGATTCCGATGGAATCTCAGGAAGTCTAGTCGTGCCATGAGTCAAAACAAGCACACTGCACGTGTAACATAACTCGTTCTTTAAGCCCTAAGTCGAGACTGGCAAGCCTAACAGGCAACAGAACCCGTTCTTAAAGCGATGAGTCAAAACAAGCACGCTACACAAAAAATATAACTCGTTCTTAAAGCAATGAGCCGAAACGAGCACGCTACGCGAATGGCATAACTCGTTCTTAAAGCCACGAGTCGAAACAAGCACGGTACCCACGTAACATAACTCGCTCTTTAAACCCTAAGTCCCCCGGGCCCTTTATTCGAGACGGACTGGCACGCTTAAAGCCACGAGTCAAAACAAGCACGGTAAAGCTATGAAACGAGGCAAAAGCCCTGCCAAACGAGGACAGTACACAAGTATATGCTTCGATCTTTAATGGTAACTATAATATGAGCTACACTTGAGTAGAATTATTAAAAGAAACATACTGGTAGGCGGTAGGCATAACATTGAAACTGACATTACATGGATACAAAATGTATGAAGTTATTGAACAGCTGAAGTTTTAAACCTGAGCAATATTGAATTATTATTTGTTTTGTAAAATACTTAGTAAAAAACATTAAGTGATAAAAAGCTATATAAAACATTACATAAATCAGTCCTGGTCACTTCACACATCAACCAGTTGTAGACAGAAATTGAAGCTGGATGATTCTAGGTCTCTTCCATAAGGGCCCAATTCAGAAAAATGAAAGAAATACGCTTTTTATCATATTTTTATAAACGCCAATGAGATATTGGGTGAGCTTGTGTTCGAAAACATGATATCTTCACATGTCAAAATAACAAGTGAGTTATCTTTGCATGTAGGCGTCAAAATCACCCCACGCGCGCCTTTTCTCGCGTGGGGTGATTTTCACGCGCGCTCGCGTTTCGCTCACTCTACTATCCCTGAGGAAAAATGGGGGACTACTCGTAGTTTACTTTGCATGTGAAAAGATCACCATTGCGATGGTACAATATAACAACTCACACCTTTTACAGAAAAAAAATTATTCATTTAATAAGTGAAATGGTTAAGTATTTCAGTGGTATAAAATAAATGGAACATATTGCATGGCCGCTCGGAGATATGAAATTTCTCTTCTCATGTTGAAACAATATTTCACTGCTTCCAGCAAGGCTTACCCTTCCTCCTCTGTTGGATTGCTATTAATCATGCCTTTGTTGAGAAAAGCATGGACAAAATTCTTATAACAAGTTAGAGTTAATTTGCGTTTTTCATGTAAAATCATGCATGCCCAACCCTATTCTGCACCCTACAGGAAATATGTTGGATATATGCACGCAGTTTCAATATGTAAAGGGTGTGGGGAAACAGTGATAGATTTAGTACAGGGTATTTTTCAAAAGGGTAGCACCTGGCTATGAGCCAGGGCACAAATAAATTACAAATACTCAATCATTGTTCCAAAGACTTTCAATGCAGGATTGTAGCTTTTATGCTGAATATTAGACAGTGGTATTACATCTTAAGAAGAGACAGTAAATTCCTTTTAGCTTGTGTTTTGCTTCCCCCCAGTGTGAATAAAGAGGTGTTCTCACAACAATTTACCCATCATAACCTTAAAATTTATATAGGTCTTGTGTCCAAAAATTACTGATGTGACTTATACACAATTTTAAAGAAAGCATTCTTTGGAGCACTATCACATGGCTAGGCTTGATTTCCATGCCCTAAATGTTGTCACACATGACCTACATTGGGGAAACATAGCATCTGCGGTAACAACCACAAGCTAGTAAAGGTCTTTACTATTACTTCTCCTCTCATAACTGTACTTAACAAAAAATTTTCTTTGGCATTGTATCATGCACTGTATTTTATTAGCTTTATAGCCACTGCACTGCTTTCATCCCATTCTCAATGCCCTTGTCAAAGACAACTTTGAAGAAGAGGAAGAGTGAGCACAATTATTCAGTACAGGGGGCCAGAGGAAAAGACAAAAAAACCATGTAACATTGATGTAAAAATTGCAAAAATAATTATGTTCCAACTAACCAATCACTTCCTGCTATCTTACTATTTAAAAGCTTTCCCAATATTTCCCCACCCAAATGAAGCCAGTAACAGTGTCCATTGACAGAAAAAAGGGGTAGCAATAAAAGCGAATAAAGAAGGGAAAGCGAAATTTGTGACTGCAGCTGTGTTACTTTGAAACCACGAAACCATCTCATGCTTTCTATGCATGCCCCAACTTTTGAAAATAATATTTTCAATTTGCATCTGTAACTGAACGCTGTGAACTACACGGCCTTTAAACAGTCTTCTGGTAAGATTTAGCTCATAAGCCAGACAGTGACTAGAAAACGAAGCCACTAGCTTCAAAACAAGTTTCTCAGCAAAACTCTCAGGAGAGGAATGGGATAAAAAACAAAACAAAAACAACAAAACAATGACGAGCTGAACTAAAATGATAACTATTACAAAGGGGACTCAGGAATGAAAAAAGGTTTACCAGACTGCTTTGAAGGGGCTGGTCTCACTTGTCCGTTTTCATCAGCCAGCTCTACGAACTCCCGCACCTGGAGCTGACTGACGCCTGGCCTTTCCAAAGCTTCCAGCAAGGCCCGTCCCTTTGCCCTTCTTTCACCTGTCACCATCTGTGCCTTCTTCAGGAATAGCCGCCTTCTGCAAATAAGACCTCACTGTCTTGTTATCTTCATTGTCAGAATTGAGAGGTGGGATAACAGCTTTAGTAGGTACAGGGGAGATTTCTGATCGTTTTTTGAGATATCCTCCTTGTTCCTAATGTCATTGGGGGATCCAGACCTGATAGGTTTCTTCACTTCCTCATCTCTCTTTACCTATGAAAGATTGCAAGAAAAAGGTATGACAGAGAAAACAAAATTAAATACGGTGGCTTGACTGGATTTTTTAGGGGGAATACCTTCCAAGTTTAAGCATTAACTACATCAGCATGAGTAAAGATATGGGAAAAAGGCTACCACAACATTCCTGTATTATATAACCATGAAAATTTCTTATTATCTAGGTTTTATTGCAAATGGAGTTGCCATGGCAACCTAATTAAACCAATATGTTTTTTATTTATTTTTGTGTTTCTCTGTACCAGGAGTGTTTTTTAGCAAAGGCTTAAGGGAGTATGTACCTGCCATAATTGCTTCAATTATAGCAAAGTTTGAACAAATTCTGTGAGAGCATTTTGGAAATTTTTTGAAACAAGTTTTTAGAATCATAAAAACAGTGAAATAGCATGCTATATATCCACACAATTAGCTAATATGTTAATCATAATGATTTGATTCCATTGAAAACTGTGTACAAATAAAAAGAGGGGAATTGCTCTGGGCGAACGCGAGTGAAAAGAATTTTATTAACCTGCATTCAGCTGCTTTTGTTACAGTTTTTGCACATAATTTGGTCCATGCCTACAAATTTCACATTATTCAAAAAAGCACTTGATAAATTTTTTCATAAACTTACCAATCTCAAGGTCAATTGTTAATAAATATACCCTGCAAGTTTCAAGAACATTGAAAACAGTGAAGGCTTTTAAAAAGGGCCTCCAATATAATCAGGGTTGTCAGAAAGTTTTGAAGTAGATGACTCAGTTGTCAAAGTAAGCAGCCAGTCCAGGGATATTTTATTTAAAAAACGTCATCTGCAAAGAAATGCCAAGCAGAGTAGCCGGCCGATACTAACCAAAAAGGTGGCACTTTTCACCGGCAGCCGGCTACTTTTGACAACCGTGTATAACCATATTTTCCCTTAGTGAGTGTCCTCATTATTCAGTGGCATTGTTTTCAAGTTTCATATATATGCACATGTACAATTAGCAAAAGAAATAAATTTACATTCAAAAGAACTCTAAATAATTACTTTCCAAAGAAATATCCGGAAAATGCTAATAATTGCCTTGTCTCATGGATAGCAGTGAGAATCGAAACGGTGAACATCACGGCTCATCATGTAGGATGTAATACAACTAACTACATGTATGAGAGAACTACTGGAGAACTGACAATTTGACTAACAATAGACGACTGTTTAACTGTGACAATAGACGGATCGATTACTCATTACGAGTCTTCATAGCCAATAACATCACGGCTTAACTGACAGATGACCACTAACATTGCAACGTAATTGACCAACCAGACTAATAACCAGAGTATAATACCATCAACTGACGTGATACAACTCACTTTGACTCTGAAGATGACTACCACACAGGTTGTCGAAACGTCAGTCACTGTCAACAACAACAGTCCTATTCAGGACTACGTTCACCCAGACAATCAAACTCAACTTGCTTTTGAAATGACTCCTGGGTTCAAACCTTTCACAATTAATTAACTTACTTGGGTTACAACATCACAGCAACTTTAGAAAGAGTTGCTGTGATTTTCTTAAAAGATTAGCTAGTTGTGTGGATAGCATGCTATTTCACTGCTTTTATGATTCTTAAAACTTTGTTTGAAAATACACTGTATTTCCAAAATGCCTTAATTGAGGCAATTATGGCAGGTACATAATCTCTTAAGCGTTTTCTTAAAAACACTCCTGGTACAGAGAAACACAAAGATAAATAAAAAATGTAATGGTGTCATTACATTGCCATGGTGACTCCGATAATTGCAATAAAACCCAGATCATAAGAAATTTTCATCTTTATATAATACAGTTGGGGTAACCTTTTTCCCATGGATATCTTTACTCATGCTGACATAGTTAATGCTCAGAATTGGGGGGTATCCCCCCTAAATCCAGTCAAGCCACCTTAATTCTGGCTCTGTTCAACAAACTCTTAAAATAAAATTTTTAACAATTCCAAAGTCAACAGTTACATGTATTACGGTACCTCACTGTAACTATTTTCTTTCTCTCTTTTTCTCTTGAGGGCATGACAAGTCATAAGAGGCCCAGTAGAGGTCAAATATCTGACATAAAGAGGACATAGCTTGATCATCCTGTTTTGGCTTGAATGTGTTTTCTAAAATAACATAGAAGAATTCCTCACATCAGATGTTGCCAGAGAGTTTCTTTTTCTATCTGCTTTTACCCACTGCCATAAGAGTTTCTGAGTTGCAAAACACACCCTAATACCAGACTCAGTTTGATTGGAGGGGGAGGGTGATATTCTGCAGATTAATTTTGTTGGAAAAAAGTTTTGTAAGAAAATCTCTCTCTGATCATGAGCAAAAAATATAGTATCAAGGTCATTTCATGCCAACATAATTACTGAAATTTGTTTAACACCTTCTGGTAGTTTATTATTCAAAATCAAGACAAACTTGCAGAAATTATATTCTATACCTGATGCTAAATGTGGTGTATGTGCTGTAGCTGAAATGCATTCTTGTCTTAAATCAGAGCTTTCTTTAGACTAATTTTTCTGTACTGGAGACTTTCATTCTATTCCTCTAAACTACAATGAACAAATTATTACTCGTGTTATTGTAATAATAAACTTTTAAGAGTATCCTTTCACTAAAATCTGTTATATTTGATTGTTGCATTGTCAAATAGAAGTCCATGACAGAAAATAGCATTGTGTGCATATTTATGTTGCAGATTGGGTTCTCCCCACTTTGTTCAGGTATAGAAGATAACAAAAAGTAAACACTTTATGGAAAATGGAGTAAGTTTGAGGGCATTTAAAAAAGATCATTATTTTCGATTCAACATATTTTGCTTTTTTTGATTGGTTGCCCATGGGAAAATTTAACCTGAGATCAGGTCCAATTTTAGCGGTTCTCAGAGCATGATCTCAGGTGAGGGAAAATTGGAATTTTAGGTGACATCTTTATTGCCTCTAAAAATATTACATGGTTATATTTCCACTCGAGGGGTGTAATTTGCAGGTTGCAGGTCAGAATTTGGTAAAAAATGTCCTGAACGGTTTACAGATCTTCCCAAGCTCTTAAAAACAGAACGTTACAATGATGTTTTGGTGATATCATATTCTTCACAGGGTCACGCAAAAGCGGAAATATCAGATCTCAGTTCTATAAACTGATTCTTTAGTCCCAGGTCTTTCAAGGCAAAAAGGAAGGTTTAAAATTGTCAGATCAGCTGATCTCATCACTCCTGCCAAAGCTAGCATATATAGTTAAAGAAAAGACCGGTTCCTCGTCGCTATCATTGTCTGCCATACCTACGATAGAAAAGGAAATTACACAGCCAAGGTGACCCAATTTATACGTGCACTCGACTAAACGCACAATAAAGTTTCATCTAAGTTTAAAAGCAAAAACAAATTTCACTGAAATCCATGTTGGATGGATGTTGTGGATAGCCAGCACCATTCGTTATTCTTTTTTTTTTTAAGTGTAAAGCGACAAGACAAAACAAAAATATATGATCTCAAATTCCAACTGAGCTTGAGAAATTCTGATTTGTAATGCAGTGTGGTACTATGGCCGGAATTGAATTTAAAACTTACCTCTTTGTATAAAGAGGGAATCGAGATCTAAGTTTAAAAGCAAAAACAAATTTCACTGAAATCCATGTTGGATGGACGTTGTGGATAGCCAGCACCATTCGTTATTCTTTTTTTTTTTTAAGTATAAAGCGACAAGACAAAACAAAAATATATGATCTCAAATTCCAACTGAGCTTGAGAAATTCTGATTTGTAATGCAGTGTGGTACTATGGCCGGAATTGAATTTAAAACTTACCTCTTTGTATAAAGAGGGAATCGAGATCTAAGTTTAAAAGCAAAAACAAATTTCACTGAAATCCATGTTGGATGGACGTTGTGGATAGCCAGCACCATTCGTTATTCTTTTTTTTTTTTTTTTTTAAAGTGTAAAGCGACAAGACAAAACAAAAATATATGATCTCAAATTCCAACTGAGCTTGAGAAATTCTGATTTGTAATGCAGTGTGGTACTATGGCCGGAATTGAATTTAAAACTTACCTCTTTGTATAAAGAGGGAATCGAGATCTAAGTTTAAAAGCAAAAACAAATTTCACTGAAATCCATGTTGGATGGACGTTGTGGATAGCCAGCACCATTCGTTATTCTTTTTTTTTTTTTTTAGTATAAAGCGACAAGACAAAACAAAAATATATGATCCCAAATTCCAACTGAGCTTGAGAAATTCTGATTTGTAATGCAGTGTGGTACTATGGCCACAATTGAATTCAAAACTTACCTCTTTCTATAAAGAGGGAATCGCAAAATCTAACCTCCAAACAATTATTTAAAACCTTCCTTCTTGCCTTGAAAGGTCTGGAACTAAAGGATCAATTTACAGAACAGAGATTTGAAATTTCCAGTTTTGCATGATCCTGTCAAAAATATAATATCAACAAAACATCAGGGGCATAGCTAGGAATTTTCAAAGGGGGGATCACACCGTGTCACACCCAGGGTACTTTTGCATGTAGTTTGGGGTGTGGATTAATTTATGGTGAGTGTTTTGGACGTCTAAAAGTAAGTTGGGCGTATTTCTACCAATGATAACAATGACAATTTAACACAAAATAGTGTGTAAAATACCCGGGGTGGGGGGCAGGGGGGATGTTGAAATTTTCAATTGATCAGCACATAAGGTTTATGCTTCATTAATATGCTTTTATTATGAAAAGATTCGTCATTTTTAAGGAACTGAGGAGTTCCAAACCATTTCATAAACGAACCTAGACTTGCACAATTATCATCACTCGGGTAAGTAAATGTTAAAAACTACACTTCAATACCAGCTCTAACACATTATAATGAATTGCCAACTGGTCTACTTGCATGTACTTGCATGCAGTGGTGCGTATAGTAACTGTAAGTACATCAAATAATGAATAGTGGTATTTTCCTGGCTACTTACTTTTGGATCAAAATCTCAGGCAAAAGACATCTCTTTCTGAGGGATGCCAAAGTCCTTCTGAGGGATTCCATTTGCAACACACCTCCTTCTAAGGATACCAAACCCCTTCTGAAACGTCTCCTTCGGAGGGATGCCAAAATCCTACTGAGAGATTCCATTTACGAGTTTCAAAATAGATAACTCCGTCGATTCTTCCCTCGGAGGAATTCCAAATTCGCACTTCAGGTTACGTTTTTGCTTTCTTATGCTGTGATTTAATATCGAAAGATTCCACATTTTCAAGGAACAGTGGAATTTAAGATAATTCCATATGCCTTTTCCTAGCCGTTCGAATTCTTTACTCGTAAATTCTTTTAGAAAGTCAATGATCGAAAGATGCGCCATCTTGGCCATTTTGTCGACCAGGCAACTCTTGTTTCTAGTCCCCCTCGATCGCATCCTTCGCGTTCCCAACAGTTCGCGTTACCTGATCCTGTAGCACGCTCACTTTGTCAAATCTAATTGACTTGTTTCACTTCTCCTGGAGTATAACAACGAACTAACATATCAAAATTCGGAAGCTCGACGAATAGAGAACGCATATCGCTACCGCCATTCGCTACACAGATATTTTTATACTGAATTATCTCAAATACGAGTTCGCTTTTAAAAAGAAATTACCTCATGATGCGATGCAGTTTTTGATGGATGATCGGACTTCACTAGCCTTTTCTCGCGAACCAAACAATTAAGATTACATACCCATTTTCCCGACCTCTTATACACCTCTCCACTGCAAAAGACTGATGCAGTAGACTCCGTTTCACACTTTTCCACCTCGTTCAACATGATGACAATTTTTGACCTGACGTTACGAATAGAAAATGTTCTTCTCCAGGCATTCGAATCTATTCGAATCTAATAGATACAATGGCTTCCATTGGAACGCCTTTTCACCCCCTTATACAACAGGAGTGGAATTTTCTAAGTCTCTCACGAATAGAAAAATGTACTTTTCCATCGGAATCTATTCGTTTCCGACGGATCCGATGGACTCGATCGGAACGACTTTCCACCCCCTCATGGCATGAGTGGAATCCATCTAACATGAGTGAAATCATTCTAAGTCTCTAACGAATAGAAAAATGAACTTTTCCATCGGAAACTATCGTTTCCAATGGATCCGATGGACTCCATCGGAACGACTTTCTACCCCCTCATCCAACATGAGTGGAATCTTATTAAGTCTCTAACGAATGGAAAATGAAGTTTTCCACCGGAATCTATTCGTGTCCAATGGATCCGATGGACTCCATCGGAACGACTTTCCACCCCCTCATCCAACATGAGCGGAATTTTTCCAAGTCTCTCACGAATAGAAAATGAACTTTTCCATCGGAATCTATTCGTGTCCAATGGATCCGATGGACTCCATCGGAATGACTTTCCACCCCCTCATCCAACATGAGCGGAATTTTTCTAAGTCTCTCACGAATAGAAAATGAACTTTTCCATCGGAATCTATTCGTGTCCAATGGATCCGATGGACTCCATCGGAATGACTTTCCACCCCCTTCATCCAACATGAGCGGAATTTTTCTAAGTCTCTCACGAATAGAAAATGAATTTTTCCATCGGAATCTATTCGTGTCCAATGGATCCGATGGACTCCATCGGAACGACTTTCCACCCCCTTCATCCAACATGAGCGGAATTTTTCTAAGTCTCTCACGAATAGAAAATGAAGTTTTCCATCGGAATCTATTTGTGTCCAATGGATCCGATGGACTCCATCGGAACGACTTTCTACCCCCTCATCCAACATGATTGGAATCTTATTAAGTCTCTAACGAATGGAAAATGAAGTTTTCCATCGGAATCTATTCGTGTCCAATGGATCCGATGGACTCCATCGGAACGACTTTCTATCCGCTTCATCCAACATGAGCGGAATTTTTCCAAGTCTCTCACGAATAGAAAATGAACTTTTCCATCGGAATCTATTCGTGTCCAATGGATCCGATGGACTCCATCGGAACGACTTTCCACCCCCTTCATCCAACATGAGCGGAATTTTTCTAAGTCTCTCAGGAATAGAAAATGAACTTTTCCATCGGAATCTATTCGTGTCCAATGGATCCGATGGACTCCATCGGAATGACTTTCCACCCCCTTCATCCAACATGAGCGGAATTTTTCTAAGTCTCTCACGAATAGAAAATGAACTTTTCCCGGAATCTATTCGTTCAATGGATCCATGGACTCCATGAACGACTTTCCCACCCCTTCATCCAACATGAGCGGAATTTTTCTAAGTCTCTCACGAATAGAAAATGAACTTTTCCATCGGAATCTATTCGTGTCCAATGGATCCGATGGACTCCATCGGAACGACTTTCCACCCCCTTCATCCAACATGAGCGGAATTTTTCTAAGTCTCTCACGAATAGAAAATGAACTTTTCCATCGGAATCTATTCGTGTCCAATGGATCCGATGGACTCCATCGGAACGACTTTCCACTCCCTTCATCCAACATGAGCGGACTTTTTCTAAGTCTCTCACGAATAGAAAATGAACTTTTCCATCGGAATCTATTCGTGTCCAATGCATCCAAACACTTGGTAGGACTTTACACCACGAGACTTCCGGTTTTCCGATGGAAAGCAAGAGGATACGACTGGATTCTGGTCGACAGTATTGGACAACCCTCCCGCTCGGGATACATTGCAGCACGTGATCAAAGCATGGTGGAAAGTGGTGTGACAGAAGGCGGGAAAAACACCGCCAGGTCCAGCCAGTTTTCTTTTTCGTGAATGAACACAACAACACAAAAACGAAGCCTCAAGCTAAAAAGCAACGATTTTTAAAGTTATCCCAGAAGTTCCCAGAAGAAAAACAGCAGCTAGTGGAGGAAAAAGATGCAGATGATATACGGAAAGTACTTTTGTTTGTAAATCATTCATTCAGTGGTTTTGAGAATTAAATTTGTGTTGTTATAAGTAACGAGTCGACTGTTTTGGTTCGTTTTCGTTCGCTCCGGTTATTCTTTTGTTGCTGTTGAAGTGAAAGTTCTAGAAATATAACAAAACACTTAATGTCAGATCCCTCGGGAAACCAGTTAGTTTTGTTTTCCCTCGAGTCCTGATGTTTCCCTCGACTTCGTCTCGGGAAATATCAGGACTCTCGGGAAAACAAAACTAACTGTTTCCCTTGGGATCTGACATTAAGTGTATAATATCCAACGTGCCCTCGTGGAATAATTGTTAAATACACTTAATGTCAGATCCCAAGGGAAACAGTTAGTTTTGTTTTCCCGAGAGTCCTGATGTTTCCCGAGACGAAGTCCAGGGAAACATCAGGACTCGAGGGAAAACAAAACTAACTGGTTTCCCGAGGGATCTGACATTAAGTGTTTTGTTATATTTCTAGAACTTTCACTTCAACAGCAACAAAAGAATAACCAGAGCGAACGAAAACGAACCAAAACAGTCGACTCGGTACTTATAACAAAACAAATTTAATTCTCAAAAACACTGAATGAATGATTTACAAACAAAAGTACTTTCCTTATATCATCTGCATCTTTTTCCTCCACTAGCTGCTGTTTTTCTTCTGGGAACTTCTGGAATAACTTTAAAAATCGTTGCTTTTTAGCTTGAGGCTTCGTGATTGTGTTGTTGTGTTCATTCACGAAAAAGAAAACCGGCAGGACCTGGCGGTGTTTTTCCCGCCTTCTGTCACGCCACTTTCTACCATGCTTTGATCACGTGCTGCAATGTATCCCGAGCGGGATACATTGTTTAATGTATCACGATCGGGATACATTTGATTTTAGTCAAGGCCACGTGACCAAGAATCAACCAATGGCAGGCCCTGTTTAGTTGAGTGAAATTCTAGGAATATAACAATAGATGATAGATAGCCAACGAGGCGCATAGCGCCGAGTTGGCTATAATCATTTCATATCCAACAAGCCCGAGTGGAATAATTGTTTTATTAAAAACGCCCACAAAATCTCGTTGAATCGCCCCGACTAGAACAAACCGGAAAAGAGACTTCCGCTATTCACATGTCACACGTCTATCAAAACTGTCAACGCGCGAACAGACTCGCCTGGACTGCATGAATGAAAAATCAACACATTGTAGCGATGAACATTAGTTTTTTAAAAACTCATCGTGATTCTAGGATTTTACACAGCAGAACAGCTTAAAAAACCTGGCAGATAATGTGAAGGAAAGGAATTTTTAAGTGACAGCCGTCGAAATTACAATGAATTTGGATTTTCAGTGCAGTTATAAAAGTAAGAACAACGGAAAAAAACTAGCGGTATTACCTCGGTCGCTTGTTATGAAGTTGTTTGAAGCCACAAGCTGGTTTTGCTGAACGAGAAAAGAAGCTATACTGCCGCCTCGATTGCTCTAGTGAATGGCTGCATAGCCTGTATTTGTAGCTGGTTACTTGTGATTTATATTCTTGATGTCGGATAAACAAGCTGCAGTTATCTATCGGCGAGTGACTCGATCGGCGAATGGCTTCGCGATCATGAAGAAATTAAGAATTTGTTCATGCTTAGCGTGCGTATATCGAGTTATGGATGCACGCAGGAAGTTTGGAGAGCACGAAAGATGCGTAAGAGTTGCACGAGGCGATAGCCGAGTGCAACTCTAGCTTCTTGAGTGCTCTCCAAACTTCCCAAGTGCATCCATAACTCGATATACGCACTGCTAAAGGCATGAGCAAATTCTTTTATAACATAGCTGACAAAAATGCTTGCTTTTTGATGAACTGCAAAATTCTCGTAACGCGCTACACAATAACAAACGGCTCTATAAGCTGATTACGAATGAACACGCCACAATCGTCTAGTTTGAATGAAAATATTCTTTCTGTAAAACTGAGAAAGAAAATTTGCTTCTTTATTCGTTAACGATCAATGGAAACTAAGCAGAAACAAAGGTAAAAGAGTCTTAAAGTTCTCCTAAAGTTAAAATACTGTTCGTAAGAAGTCGTGGAGTATGGTTTGGATTTGCTGAAAAGATGTTTACGTTTTGCTCGGCGAAATCCAGAAAACATGTCTTTGCGAAGACGACTGTCATCCTTCTTTAAACTCATATTCATTTACGAACATGGGCTGGTCATTACGGCTTCTTGAGAAGACCTGGCAGCAGTTGTTTTTGTGAGTAATAAATTTATGTCTTCTTGTGTAATTTGTGTTGTTATTGCGAGAGAAATTTTCCTGCTTCAGTCGGATTGTCCGGAGATAACAAAAGTGCATAGCAAATTTAAAAACAACAACAAAAGCGGAAATTTTACCTTTAAATGTTTTTGATGACTAGTTGGTGTCTGTTCTGTTCCCAGTGAATGTCTTTCGGCCAAAATTTGCTGCAGCTGGTCTTCCGACAAATTTGCGAAACGCGCAACTTGCGAGTTTTTTTTAATTCGACTTTATTCTTGCTGCTTGTTGGATCAGGACCTAAAAGGTCAATGCCGATAGAAAAATTGCGCACTTCTTCGCTGGTTTCTTCCATATTTTAAAGAGAAGGAAAACTGCACTGCAGCTTAAAAGACGACAACTTTGCAGCCAGGTAAAAAAAGAATGCTTACGTCATCTTATTTACGCACGGGCGTGCGTAAATAAAGATTTTGTTCATAGCGGCTCAATAGGACTTATATAGGGCAAGCACGCGCGCTATGTTATAACAACACTTGCCTTCTTTCGTAGCTGGTCAAGGTACTTTAGTTCCATGTGTTTTCATGTATTTTTCGACAAACTTTCAAACAAGCTGTTGTGGCTTTTTTGTTTGTTTTTGTCTTTTTTCTTTCGTTGAAATTGCATTTCTAGTATTCTAAGATATGAATTAAAACGATTTGCTTCGGGCGCCGTTCTATCCTTCGCGAAAAAAAATCTCAGCTAGCTTCCAATTTTAAACTGACGCGTACACCGACCATATAGAGTGTTTTCACATGACGTCACGGCGGCCATATTGGCGTCCCAAAACAATGAAACGGCGGCCATGTTGGTGTCCCAAACCAGTCCTGTGGGAGTTGAACTCTTTTCTTATGCAAACGCTTTCTTTTGTTTCAATAAATTTGCATAGATGCTGGCCACGTGAGTGAAAACACTCTATATGGAGAACATGGTATATTAGCTCATATACCATAACGGCTAAGCCAATCAAAATGCTAGAATTGCATTATCCAATGATTCAGTTTTTAATAAAATACAATATACTCAATGAGCATCCGGCGAAACCAATACTGTATACCTTTCAATTAATTAAATACTACATAGAGAAATATCAACAAATTATTGACGACCAAGCTTGGCTGTAACCAAAAAGAAAGTGAAAACGCGGTTTGTCTATATTTAATAATTCATTTTGTTTATTTAATTCACTTCATCTTACTCTTTAATGAGGTAATAATAGGTACCTCGATAACACTAGAACACATCATTTTTTGGCTTTGTAACCTGAAACAGTTAAATTTTTGGCATTTTAACACTAACAGTAAAAAAGTCTTTGAAACAGTAAATTTTTACCAGAAAGAAGCAAAAACGGTTCCAAAAAGGCCAACATTATTCGGCCATTTTACGGCAATTCTGGATTATTTCAGAAGATTTCCGAAGACTAACAAAGAGGTCCGACCATTGCCTAAGATGTCCGAAGAACCAACCAAACACTTCTCAGTAACTTCTTCGGAAGCAGTAAACACTAAAAAATTGGCCAATTTAACAGCAAACACTAAAAATTATGGGCAAATAACACTGAACACTAAACCCCATTCAGACCCTCTTTAATTTAGTCAGGAAATTAATGACTTTCTACTACTTTTGGGTGTAACCAAAACTAAAACCACAAGTACTCTTTTTTTGCGATCGAATAGAGTAAATTACTCAGTAAAGTTACCATGTTATCCAAATGAACTCAGTCAGCGGTCATGTGCACTGTGCAGTGCAGGACCGAGCCGCGATCAGTTTGTCACTTAACCAACCACGCCATCAAATTTAAGAAGGTGAAAAACTAAAGATGATAAACTATGTGACATAGTTTTTCATTTCACTAAGTCAGAGAATTTGCGAGAAAACTTGCTCATGAGAACGAAAGCGAGACAAGCTTAGATCACGAACGAAGATGTCCTTTCACCAATACTGCCTTAACTGTCGAGATGAACAAAGTAACTTTCATATTATTCCTTGTAATATATCATACGTCCTATGTAACTTTAGAACTCTTTTACGGCAGTACCACCTTCTATCAAATTGATACTTTTTGCATTTACCATCTAAGTTATACACTAAGTCCTACTATGGCTCTTGACACTAAGAATAGCGATATATCATATGGCATGTTATATGTATATTAACCAATAGAGATCGACGCAGTGTACCATTTATTTCAACAAGTGGTAAAACAAAGGTCAATGGAGAAACCTTGTCCACTTTTATTTCTGCCCTGCCGTATTTTTTTTTTTTGTCAATTAGATAGCTTTTATCATTATATTAATAAATATATTATTATTATTGTTGCTATTAACTGCTTTAAACGTTTTTACATTTCTTTCAATTCAGAGTCGCTATATACACATCGGCAATGGTTTTATGTCCACTTTTATGGGAGGTAAAATGGTGAAAATAGGGGGATTTATTCTATCACAGTCCGTATGACATACATTAGAGCGATTTTCGTATGACCTTGAAAACTGGTTTCGGTAAGTGTTCGTTATTTGTTTTATCAGGCAATGGATGAAAAGATCAAAACATGTACTCTTCGTTTTCCCGCCAAAGAAAACCGTAATATGGAGAAGGCATCAGGGTTCGATTGGTCAATAGTGTCGCAGTATGACGTCAAAACAAAGTATCGATTGATTTCTAGAAAGTTCTTGGGCATGAAGTTTTTTCATCCGAGCGTTCGCTTAACCAACCAAAAGCCACGCGCGTTTGTATCCGTCCGAAAAACCAATCAAATCGCTCTATTTTCGTTCGTTTGTTGTTTCTGTCTTGTTCGCGCGTTTTCATTTCAAGGTCATACGAAAGTCGCTCTAACATATAGGGTAAGCAAAGCGCGGGTAGTTTTTGGTGTTACTACCCAGACACTAGAGAACTTTAGATTCCAAGACGAAGACGAAGACGAATACGAGAACGAGATTTTCTCAATATTAGTCGTGCGCGTGCGTGAACAAGCGTCATTTTGGCGGGAAAACTACCGGTTTCATCGAGAATATCGTAGTGTATTTTCTGTGCTCGCGATCGGGAGAAGGCTTAATCTCCTTCAACAAAAACAACCGTGCTATCTTTTCTGGTGAAGAAAAGTACAACGAAGAAGTATTCCAAGGTGTCTTGTTTTAGTATGCGCCAAAAAAATTACCGTACAGTTAAATCTCTCCTCTTCTTCGAATCTAGAGGTCTCCAATTTTGCTCAACATGTACCAAGCCAAACAGCCCCTCAAATTTTAAATGAGTCACAAAACCGGAAACAGCTCAAAGTAGCAGCCCAAGATCCGCTGTTACACAGACCTACACTTGGATTACATCATCAAGGGCGTTATCCTTGGTTTCTTTTGTGTTATTGTTTAGGGACGTCTCAGTTAGATTATTTGGTGGCGAACGAGCATCCTTGATACTCATCAAAGAAAGCGCTAAGTTTGCTTGTCCAGATTTGCCCTTCGTTGGACTTTGTGGTAATGCATAAGCATTCGTTTTACGAGAGGCACCTGTTACAAACCTCAAAATATTTACGTAGTTGTTTTTTGAAGAGCCAAATTGCCAGAAATTGTTCAGGGTTGCAAAAAACGCCTTGCGATATCTTTTATTCAGGAGAATATAAAGACATGGATTTAAAGCACTGTTTGCATGTGCTATCCAGTAGAATAGCAGCTGAACCTTAAACGGTAACTTGTGCGATTGATCCGGTCGTACGAACCGAAAGTAGTGATTCACATAGACTGGAAACCAGCATACTGCAAATACCACGCATGTGATGACCAGCAGACGTGTTACCTTGCGTTTTAACCTTTTTTCAGCAGCGAGGTTGGTATCCGTCACATTTCCTGGAATCTTACGCAGCCATAATTTTCGGCAAATTAAGCAGTTGATGATTATTGTCATGGTGAGAGGTAACGCGTATATAATGACAAAAACGCATATGTGAAAGATCTTTCGCACTCTATATGTTTCGCTCAAGTCTGTGTCGTTTGGTGGTGCCCATGGCCACTCCTGAAAACAATAGTATACGCCTGGTTGCCGTTCTCTTGTTTGAAACAATAAAACATATGGAGTCATTAACCCAAAAGATAAAACCCATATGGTTGATGACAAGACTTTCGGCTTTCGGAAAAGTTTCCCTTTTAAAGGGTAAAATACGGCGTAAAATCTGTCAAACGAAATCAGCATCATTGTAAAAACAGTAGCGGAAATAAAAACAGGCATGACATAATGCAACCCTTTGCAAGTAATGCTACCCAACGTTCCTCCGATCCAAAGACGCCCACGGTACAAAAAGGCGACCGTATATGGCATAATCGTGGTTGTTAGGAGCAGATCTGCAACGGCCATGTTGCCAATGAACAGGTTTGTCACGCTGGTAGATGAAAATTTCTTTAACACCACGTAGAGACCGACCGAGTTACCAAACAGAGCTACAAAGAAAATTACTGCATACGCTGACGTTACGCCAATCTTGAGGTCTAGTGGGATAACGACTGCACTTTGTCTGCTTGGTTGTGGTGGGAGTAGGGTTACGTTCGAAGAGTGAGTGATGTTTGTTTCTAAAGAAGAACCAAAATAACCTGTTAAGTTCATAGCAAATGAATGTAAATCAAATCAAAATTCGGAGCTTCAGTTTAAAGGGAACCTCCACTCTTACTACAGAATAAGTTCAAATCGAATAAAATTATGTTGATAAACAAATTTGTTCGAAATTTGTCTTAAAAAAAGTGTTTATATCAGGAAAAGTGAATTTTAAAATCGCTTATTTTCACTTTCAAATTTCGCGGGCGCCGCCATCTTGAATAATTGTGACGTGTTACGGTTGCTCTATTGTTCTGACACAAAAAGCTTTTGTTTAATAACAATAGGGCAACCATTACACGTTACAATTATTCAAGATGGCGACGCCTGCAAAATTTGAAAACAAAAATAGGCGAATCTAAAAGTTATTTCTTTCGGATACAAACGCTTTCTTTAAAAAGATTTTAGATTGACTTGACTGTAACAGTTATTTCCTGTGATTTAAAGTTATCTTTTTGTTGAAGTGGAGGTTCCCTTTAAACGATTGAAAAAAACAATACAGAGCTACTAAACTTTAGCTCGCTGGTACATCACGTTATTCAATACAGTGGAACACCGCCTCGCGGCCACTTCGGTAATACAGTCACTTCGTTATTAAGGCCACTTTTTTTGGCTGCACGGCAAAACGGCCATAAACTTTCTTGTAAAAAAACCTTGTTAATACGGCCATGTTTCTTTGTTAACGGGGTTCCACTGAAGCAAGAAAATTAGAAATGAGCCGCCGTGAGACGGAAGACCGTTAACTTTCTAACCACTGAGTGACGTTTACTCTTTGGCATTCAGGCTAACTGATACTCGAGTAACAGTACAAAATATTAGTTTTTGAACTTTCAAAACAGCCCAGCTCAGGCTGAACATCCCATCAGAATATAACTGATGACTTCTTGCCTTTAGGATCCTTTGGATCGTCAGGATCTCTTTTGCTGGGATTTCCGCCCTCGTTCCTTGCGGCTTTGCCGCTCGCCCCTTACGCGAGCTCTCGATCTACTGTCAGTGATTTAAAAGAAAAATAAGAGACTGTTGGTGGAAAAAACCTATAGCGGATAGTGTTAAATAATACAACTGGAAGATCATTTTTGAAATTAAGTTGATGCGAACACACGTTTTTTCCGCTTTTTAAGAAGATAAAAAATAGCGCGACATAGCCACATTAAGCTAAAATACTTTCTTCTTCCTGAAGCTGATTTTACTTACCGTTAAATCCTGTTAAGTTGTTCATTTTGGATCTTGGAGATTTAAAATTTCCACAAGAGAATGGTAGTCGGAACCTTAAAAAAATAAGAAATGAACTTCAAAGAATAACTCCATGCTCGCTAGGCCTTTCCCGATTGTGCTCGTAAAATGCTGGAAAGTTGCTAACTGGAATGCCAAAAAGTTGCTAAAAAATTGCCAAGAATCCAAAAAGTTGCTGCCTAAATTTCAAAAGTTGCCACCTGAATTTCTTGATATTTTTATATAAAAGTTGATTAAAAGCTTTATTTTTCGTTTTTCACAATAATTTCTAACATCAGTTAAGAAAAATAGCTGGAAACTTAGCTATTTTTAATTCAAAAACAAGAAATTAAAAAAAAAAGAAAAATAAAAAAAAAAATTGATAAACATTCAAGACATTCGCATGAACTGAAGTTTTCTATGCAATTTTTGACTTTTTCGTACTTGATATGTGCTCTAAACCTAAAATTTGCTCAAAAGTTGCTCAGAAAGGCAAGTTTGCTCGAGGTTGCTAGAACCGCAAAAAGTTGCTCCAAACGCCAAAACGTTGCTCAAAAGTTGCCGAGCACAATCGGGAAAGGCCTAATGTTCGCCTCCCCCCACGCACCATTTCCGAAAACATCCATAAAAGACCTTCAGAGAGGTTTAAAAGCTTGCAAAAGCTTCAACTTGAGATGAAAAGCTCAAAATTTAGTGAAATATCGACATAGACCATGGGTTTTGAAATTCAGGACAGGGGATGTAAGTATCCCCCCATTCCCCCCTCCTCCTTAACCATTTAAGCCCCAAGATCAACATACAAATTCTCTACACAGGCCTCCATACATTTCTTGAAAAACTGCTTGAGAGAATTTGTCAAAGATCAAAGCATTTCCTTCTGTGATCATTTCATTAATTCTCATAACCTTTCTTCTTGATTATAACTGATATTGTTAAGAGAAAATATGATGTTGGTCACTCATGGGACTTAAAGGGTTAACAGGGCCACCTTATTCTCACTTAATTTCGCGAGAATTCAATATCGCGAAAAATCATGGGCCATATTTCGCGAGCATCTAATTTCTCGATATTTAGGGATCTGTAGCGATTTTTAGATTTCGAGAGTATTAAATTTAGCGATTTTTTGCCAATCGCGAAACTCGCGTAGTTTAATACTCGCGAAACTAAGTGAGAATGAGTTAATTACGAGTGGGTGGGGGCGGCCATTTTGAGAAAGCTCAGAGGATTCTCTAACCGATCCCCTTGATTCATCCTAGCTTTTTACACGTTGTGAGAGTGAGCTCCCCCAACCGATTGATGTGGAGACTACGAATATTCTAGCTACAAATAGTGCCAAAGTTCACCACATAACTCTACAGACTAGTGGTTTCAAGATTGCTGTTCACTATTTACGGCTGTTACATTCAATTTCAATTCATTGCTTTGGCCTACTTTCATGAGTAACACACCCTTTTCTGAACGTGACCCCACAAAACCAATCAAGGTATCTGACTTCTCAGTATTCGCTGGCTCGATGGTTTTACTGTTACTGAAAAATTTCGAAAATAAGCCCCTCCATGTATAAGTCCCTCAAACTCGTAACGCAAAAAACCCTCTGTTAAATCGACCATCCAAATATAACCCCCCCCCCCGGGGGTTGGTACTTGGAAATTGCCCTTAAAGACAAAGTAAAACAAAGCAAAAACGGTAAATTTCCTTCAAACTAGAAGGGAAGCCCAATCGATTTTGAATCGCAAATTTTCCTTCGGAGATAAGCCACTCCGAATATAACCCCCTCCAAAAATAAGCTCCTCAAAAAGGGCCTTTGAAAAATATAAGTCCGGGCCGGGGCTTATTTTCGAAATCTAACGGTATGTTACCGGGGGATTTCAAGTCTCAGTCTTTAATTTGGTGAGTTAGTTATATTATTTTTAGCTATTTAGGGAGTATGAAATTCCTTATTGGTAATGTTTCCTTTCTAGTCATTTTTGTAAAGACCCATAAACATTCAAATAAAACTGAATCAGATGCATTTCTCTCATTTAAAGCAGAAAGAAAGACTTAGTACGAAATACCTGACAAATGATTTTCCGAATTCGTTTTCCTCTCTGTTTCAGCTCTATTGAAGCTGGTTGAAAAAGTCAACAAATACAAAACTCTGAACAGGATGTCTAAACTATGACGGGCGAACATAATATATCATTCTAATCTACCTAGCAGGTGTTACATTTAGTTTTAGATTATTGGCTATGAACAATTTAAGTTAAATTCGCTTTCGCGTGTTATTAAATGTCTCGGCTGTTGCCGAAAACAAAGCGCAAAAATAAAGAAACGATTCAGCAAACTTTTAAATGTATTCTAATGTATTCATGATTTATGAATTGAGTTCGGCACGGCAGTAGCTCAACGTTTGAAACCAAGTCGAGCTACTGCCGTGTAGCCGTGCAGTTTCTTGCTTCATTAACAAAGCCTTGTGTATTCCACCTTTTTCAATGTCAAGTTTGAAGTAAAGATAACTAACGATATCTATTGATATTTTCACAAATCATGATACTTATATTAGTTCCGTCTAGTTTTTTAAAGTTATGAATATAAACGCCTCCTATTTATTAAAAACCCCCTCTTGGACCCCTAAATTTAAATAAACGCAGAGTTTTTGCCATAGGTAAGAGCTGAAACGACTGGTATCTATCTATTAGATCTTTTACTTGCGCAGATGAATTATCAAGAAATTGGTTTCATCGCTTTTAAACCTAAATAAATTGCACAGGACGAAATTTCAAGAATCCGTAAATGGAAACTTAACGTAAACACGTAAAACCGTTGCGGAAACATGACGGTAATCACATGTTTCCGTTAGCGGATACATTACGTTTCCGTCAAATTTCCGTCTAAGCAAACACGTATTTCCGCAAGAGTAAATGCGTGGCATCCTTGCGGAAACACGCGAAAACGTTCCGGAAACAATTCAATTTCATGTTTCCGTCAACGTAATCGGATGTAACTATTGCGGAAACACGAGTTTACGAGTCGGGAACTGGTGTTTTCAAGTTATTTCCATCGTGAAAAAAGCGCTTTTCACCATCTTGGGGTGGTTTTCCCGCCATCTATAGTTACAAAAACCCATTCTCTCGACATTTTTATTGCACAAAATAATACCACAGCAATCTTTCCAAGTACTTTCTTTATTCTTCTTGCTTCCTAAACTGACAATCAGGTCTTCTTATGGTATTTATTCATTACATTGGTCAAGTTAAATTACATTTTAAATGTGAGTGCCTATTCACACTAGCAATGAACAGGAATAGTAAGAGGCTTCCTTTGGGAAATCCACTAGAAATTTTCTGTAGGACTACGTAGTGTTTTTTTGGCAAAGAAAATGTCAAATCTGTTAACAAATTAATATCCTTTATAGCAGATAGTCACTTTCATGTGCAGTTTATGGCTAGTGATATGTTTGGCTGTCTATAACAATTATTTCAACAAAGTGGAATATGATTTGTCGGGTGAATGTACATTGTAGTCCTGAGCAGGACTGTCGTTGACAGCGACTAACGTTTAGACAACAAGGTGATCATCATTTTCATGGGCATTGTCAAAACATCAGTTCCTGTCAACAGTCCCACTAAGTGCTATACTAACCTGTATGACCATATACCACTTACTCATATGACCATTCTGCTTCAGGATAATTTTATAATTATGGTGTCAGGAAATATTCTTACTCTTCTAACATGGTGGTCTAAACTACACAATTTTCTATGACCACTGCAAAGATTGAAATGCAAAAAATACATCAACAAACAAAGTATGGCTACAGTTTTACATAATACAAGTCTGCTAAAACGGTTTATGTGTTTCATGTGTACGTTTTAGGTCACTTCTATGCTGAAGTCATTACTTAGGGCGCTTTCCATTTGTCAAAACTGACCGGCCAGAACATTCCAGTAGTAACGAGAATTTCACTTTTAATCACAACTATCCAACTAGATCAGTCAAAACCTAAATACTAATGCACAAAGGTGATGGTTTTTCAGCAAAAACTCTTCGGAAAAAGCTATTTCATTGTCAAAATAACTGCTCCAGCCATGGTCCAGCCGGCCAGTTCCGACTTTTGGAAAGCGCCCTTAGTGTCTTTACCCTCACACAAAATGCTTGGCTTGTAGAGTTATGAAGAAGATACATGCATCAAGCCAATTTCATCAAGAAGCACAAACCATAATAATTCTTGGTGATTTATGCAGTCACAGCATTATTTTAACCTTGAAAAAGTTGGCCAAGTTTCAATCCATGATCATCTTTGTCATACATAACAAGAGGTGATGGGAAACAGTGCCAATGCCTCAATTAAGTTTTAAATAACAGAACTGGACCATTATTTTTGGAACTTAATTTAAGCCAAGACACATTTAAGCCTCTCAAAGAACAAAATATAGTATAGCATAACCTAGCCCTTTTAAAGCAATATAAAATGCCTTTCTGGAAAAGATGTTCACAAAGTTCTAATAATTATTATTGTTATAAATGATTATGCGTTACTGACCAACATTCAGTCAAGATGCCTGGATATTGGCCAGGCTCTTTTTTGCGAGGCCAATACCCAGCTATCTTTACCGAACAAGCTTGATTGGTTTGCCCACTTGAGTAGCCAATTAGAACACAGGATTTGCTTCACCTTGCCCGCTCACGGATTCAACCATAAAATTGTAATAAATAATTATGCTTTATTGACCGGGTGTGAGGTTAAGATGGCTGGATATTTGCGTCTTTATTGACCCTGCCTTCCCTTGCAAGGTTGTGCTCTAAGAAAAATTGAAGGCAGTCCAGCACTCTGAACTTGTGAAATCCAGTGTGCCCAGCAAATGATTTCTATGAAAAACCAAAGATTTTCTAGTCGCCTGAGAACAAAAGTTACAGATGTAGGCGTAACGGGCCACAGAGCACAGCCTGGTCTTGGTCAATAAAAATACAAAAATGAATGAGGTCAATATTCAGCCATCTTGAATGAACAACCTTGGTCAATAAATGAATTATTACATGGCCAAGAAGAGAACTTTTACTTGCGGGACCAACGCAGGAAATCCCAAGTGGGCAAAATGGGCTCACCTTGCCCCCTTGGGTAGCCAATTAGAGTGCAAGGTTTGCTTCACCTTGCCCACTCAAGGTAGCAGTTGGACATTTTTTGTCTTTAGCATAGAAGTAGTATTTCAAGATTAACATTTGCAGAACTGGACTAAGCATAAAGCACAGTAACTTGAGACTGAAATTAAGTTCCATGAACCAGCCTGCTTTGAGAGAACGTTCTACACCAACATCACATACCAAGGTGATCTGCCTGGCCTGTTGTATGAAAAACAAAACAAAGTGCTAATAAGTAAAACACAGAAGCTATTCCCCAGGCTATCGGGGGAGGGGGGGGAGGGAAAACCTTTTAGCAGTAAGACAACTTTACTAATGTAGATATTCTCATACGAATAAAAAATACTAAATGAGTAATATACATATAATTTACTGGCCGCTTATTATTTTTGACAACTCAGCTGTCTACTTCAAAACTTTCTGACAACCCTGATTCATCACATTACAATAATTTTACATGCATACAGTTGTGTTTCATAGTAATAGCTAGTACATTACGTTGCCCGCAACCTGCAACGTTAAGACTATGGACCAGGGGTTACATGTACATGTAAATGTAAACAGAGGCTGTCTATGATTACCAGTACCAGCAACAAAAAGCCTACTTTTCAAGGGCACAACCTCCCTCAGGTTGAACATTATCATCTACACGTACAGGGTCAATACCAGGCGAAGCAGGGGAAAGTAACAAGGTCTGGGTGCAAGAAATGATGTTCTCACAACTTGTAAAGCGATAACCCTGGTGGGCAGCAGATAATTTACTGCAGTAAATGTATACTTCTGGTGTACAATGTATTACGCAAAACAAAGTTCCCATCAAACTCCCCCGAACAAAACAGTTTGGCCATCAAACAATATCAAACCAGCTTTCTGGAGAGTTTGATGCCTGAACAAAATCGAAACAAACCAAATTATATTGGAAAAAAATAAAATGTGAAAACTGAGTCAACTCAACAAGCCAGGGAAATCTGACAAGTGCTGGATTCAGAATATGCTACAATATTATTGAGGCCCACTAAGGAGTGAAGAGTAATAACTGAGATGATTCCTAAGATGATTTCAACTTGCAGATTTAAAGACTTTTTCCTTGGTAAACAAAATGTTTATTTTAGAATTTAACTCTGAAATGGAAATAATAAAAGAAGCAGGATCTTACATCGCCTTGACTGCTTTCACACTAGATCAATAATTAACACACTTGTCATCAATTGCTTGGAACTGAAACGCTTGTTTTTGTTCCATTCGAGTGTTCCTTATGTGAGTTCCACTTTGTTTGATAACCCAACTCAATGTTTGACTGACTTCAAAAATCAAATGATCTATTCAATTTTTTTTTGTGAGTGGGTTTTGTTGAATGGCTGAGCTGCATCAAACTCTTTCATTCGAAAGAGTTTGATCTAGCTTGAAAGCCAAACATTCAATGTGATATGCTGGATATACATGTACATGTGTTTCCTAAAGTAAATATTTTAGCAGTGAGAGGCGAACCAACAGAGAAAATAAGTCAATAATTGACAAAAATATCATGCCTCTTTGTTTTTCTCACATGTTGTAATTGTTTCTTGGTATTGAAGACGCAAGGGAAACTAAAAAAAATGTGACAGTCACCGCAACCATGTAACATCTTAACTGACGACAATGTATGCTGAGCTATGAGTGTGGATATTCAAGGAATGATCAGTAAACAAATCTGCTGGTTGCTTTGCAAGTTGTGGGAACATTGTTTGGATTTCAAGAGAACATATTTAAGGAGTACCCTCCTTCCCCCTGGTCAATATGATGTTTTCATAGAACTGCAGGGTAATACAGGATAAATAAAAGTGGTTTTACTAGTTTAACTCCACTGCTGGTTTTGCTGTCCACTGAAATGAAGACTTAGGGCGCTTTCCATTTGTCAGAACTGACCGGCCAAACCATTCCCAACACAATGAGAATTTCCATTTTAATCAAATCTCTCCAGCCAGATCAGTCAAATCCTAAGTAGTATGCACCAAGGAAATGGTTGTTCAGCAAAAACTCTTGGCAAAAGCGTATTTCAATATCAAACCGACTGGTTGGACAATGGTCCGGCTGGCCAGTTCCGACAAATGGAAAGTGCTCTTAAAGTCTGGATCACTCTGTTACAGTCGATTTCACATTATTTACCACACCATGTTGCAAAGTTCGTTGGAAAATTGGGTACTACATCACGAAGTAGCCAATTACTTAGCAAGTTAGGGAATCAAATTGCGAACTTCAAGACATAGTTGTCAACTACGACTGAGCTTCACAAGTTTGCTCAACAGTAACTTCACTTTCCAATTGTTTTAATCACCGAGTTCTCGTCAAAGAAGTACCTATTCCTGGGATCACAGTTACTGAAAAAAAATATATGCTTCAACTTTTTCTTGAGCGTTCTCAGTCAAGCATTATCATATTATTAGATTAAGCTCTCTTTTGGAACTATTGTCAACTCTTTGCAAGAGTAACCGAAATCACGTGTCAATACATGACTTATCGAACCTTTGCGGGTCAACAACCTGATTTTCGATTAAATGTTTTTGTATTTCCGTAGCATACATACTTGGTCATCGCTGTTTAAAAAACTCTGTGTAGGGGCTTCCTGGACATATGAAACGATCAACAATATTTGTTACCGTCCTTCTCAGTAAATTAAACTGGTGCACTATTTGGAATGGTTTCAAACCCCAGTGATTTTGTTACCTCTGCATCTTGTGTCCCTCACACAAAAAATTATCCAAAGACGCAAAATAATTCATGGCATGCATCCCGTAGGATGCAAAGGATGATCGATCGATTTGAAGATTTGTTGGTAGAATATCCTGTTTGTGCGATTTCTGTAGCTGTTGTTTAAAGATGTATATAATCATTTTAGTCTTTTTGTGCTTTAAATATATAGGACTATATTTTCATTTTAGTAAACTGTCACAAAAAGTCTTGGCATCTGTCTCCAGATTAACTGTCTGGTTAAAAGGCCCATACCAAGCATTTTCAATTAAGGACTCCCTGTTTTTTAACTGGGACTCACTGGTTGTGCATGTGGACAGGCCAGAACTCTTGACTATTCACAAAATGAGTCTCAGGACTCACCATGCATATACTATTTGTAACAAAATCACTGGAACCCTCTAACCATTTTTCTACAATCATTTCACAGACCTCACAGTGCAGCGCCTTGCCTTGTTTAGTAAGAGGATTCAGGTTCATTATGTTGCAGTTTCCTGCTCGGGAAATTACTGTACTTATCAATCACAGCTTTGTGTCAACAAATATGTCTCCCAAGCATTATCTCAAATGCTACAGACCACAAAAATGAAATATGGAAAACTGTTAAGCTTACCTCGTCTTACTATCGGTATTCCATCACAATCCTCCGCCTTTGTCTCACATTCTGCTCCATTGTGTCAGAAAAGAGTCGCTTTACGAGGAAAGCGATCTATTACTGAAGGCCGATGGGTCGCTAAATATACATAACAACCCTTAGATGTCTTGTGGTATCATCAGAAAGCAAAAATATACCGATTCCACGCTCCTAGAACCCATAGAAGCTACTATAGGTACTAGCAAGGCATTGTGGGCTTGTCGTGTATATGGCATTCAGCCATGAAGTACGCGCCCAAAATGGACGCCAAAAAGAATGACCGTAATGAGCATGAGCAAAGGAAAAGTCCGCTGACCAGCACTCCGCTCTGTTCTAGGCCCCATTCTCTCCTGTTTTCTCTGTTGTTTTCTCCGTCTAAGAGCATTTTAGTTTTACGCCAGTACTAGTACTGATTAACATCAATCTAGCAAATATTGAAAGCTGTTGGTAAGCTCTGCGATTTTTACCACTTAGAATGGAAAGCAATGGCAACCTCGCACACTTCACAGTCTTTGTATCAATGCAACGCGCGCGAGTAATGCATGAGAACCGTTTAATCTCGAGAGTAAATTTACCTTTATTCACCTTGATTGTACGCCAAGGCAAAGTTTACGAAACATTGATCATGCGATCTTGGACATGGGTTAAAAAAAAGAAAAAAATTCGTCACCTGAAACGTAACGGAAACAAGAAAGAACGGAAATGTGATGACAGAAATGTGGCGGAAACATGATCGTTCGTTTCCGACGTGGAAACATGGCGGAAACGCGTCCCGTCCATGGAAAACTAGATCACCATGTTTCCGCAGGGCGGAAACGTGACGGATATAAGCAACTTCCCGTTTCCGTCGAGTTTACAAAATACGGAAACACGTTATTTCGTCCTGTGTTGCCTGCAGGCGTATGAGGCTGTTTAATTATTTACCAATTACAATGATGCTTTTCGGCTTATTCATGGTGTTTCCATCATTTGTCGTCAAAAATTGAAAAGTATATTTGTAACTATGAACTTAGTTATTTTCCGAGCGTCACCAGTTCTTACGGGGAAGATGTATTGACTGTATTGGTTAGAAATAAAAAAAAGCCCGCCAAAATTGCTTTTTATTAGCCTGCTAATATACAGGCGTCTCCGCTCACTCCCCGTTGCGAGAGACATTTCGCGAAACTCATCCGTTCCAGTCGGCGAGGAGCGACGAGGGACGGCTGAATTCGCAGGCAATATATATTTAGGCTCGATTACCAACCACTTTTCGGGAAATGCGCCCGCGCTTCTCTCCCGTACAGGCTGTTGCAATCTGCACAACATTTTTAAACAATTTTTAAATCGTTTTTTGGTAGCCTTATTCTCTCCACCCGCCCGCTGAAAAAGGCAAATAGAAAAAACGCCAAAAAACGAACGCTTCGAGAGCTGGCCTCAATAATTGCTAATTTGCATAATCTTTCTAGTTCTGTAAAAATAAAACAGAAACTGCGGTAACAAACATGATGAAACAACGCATGTTGCAAAAAACTAAGATTTTAAAGACTTGACGTTTCGTACGTAACAACATACATCTTCAGAAGTGGCGGTTAAAAAGATTACAGGGTGTCCCAGAAGTTCGTTCCTCTACTTTATAAGTCTGTATTTCAGTGCGATTGGACTTGGTAAGCAAATCATTGAAACAAAAGTTGTGTCTTTCAATCTAATTCACTTTTTTCATACTTGTTATGCCATCTTTTGACTCGAATATTCGATTTGTGTACTTCCGCGTTAAAGGTGCGCGTGCGCGAGTGTATTTTCCAGCCACATATTTTTTGTATTTCATAACCTGAATTGCTCGAACTCCTTCCTTGTTTTTTGTGAATATCACGAAAGATAAACCCCCTTAACGCAAAAACGTTCAGTTGCGTGAGAGCATAAACCTGTATACGTCGATTTACTGGCTTATTTGTTGTAGAAACTGCTACAAAAACTGGAAAAAAACAAATGTTGGGTAGTAGAATGATCATGGAGAAATGAAGGGTTTGAAGGCAAGAAACTAAGGGGAAGACCAAAGGGCCCCGAACAAAGCAGCTACAATAGTTTTAAAGAGGGCTAGGTACAAAATAGGAGACTCGTTAAGGAAGCTCAGTCTCAAATAGTTAGCAAGCCAAATAAAAGGGGAAAAGGGAAAAGCTGTTTAAAATGTTTGAAATTATAGTCCCCTGAGATGCCAAAAAGACTTCTACTTAGCCTGCCAATTAACGCCCAGCTCGTTTCAAATTTGTAAAGAATTACAAAAGCCTTGCTGTGGATGGGGGACGCGATGATTATCTTTTTTGGATGAATGCCCAAAATATATTTTTTCCAGCTGTCTAAACTAAACAAATATTGTTTGGGGATTGAACTGGATCCTGCTTACCAGGTGATAAAAAAGCTCAAAATGGATCATTTGTGGGTCTACACGCTGTATCCCACTTCATGCCGCAACGGCGACAGAATGTGAAAAAAAAAAAAAATAAAAAGGGCATACCAGTTATTGAAATTCTGAATACATGTACTTGAGAGAGAAATATATATCTTCTAGAAATTTCATGTAAAAATAAAGTTTTGATCAAAAGGAGGAACGAACTTTTGGGACACCCTGTACAGTAAAATTTAAACATCTAGAAAAAGACTGGAACCAAAACAACAGGTAAAAACAATAACTAATGACAACAAATGATGATGACAGACTCAATTTGAAGTCTGCAGGAAATTATAATATATGATGCTAGAAGAGAAAAAGTTTTGCACTGCCGACATTTTCATATAAAGCAGGTTTTAAATCACGAATTCATAAAGTTTCTTTCAGTTTATTTTACAGTCTGATTTCCGGTTGTTAATATCTCAAGGTGATGCCGTTTAACTTTGGGCCCGTTGAAGAAATATGATCTGCAATGGCAGAAGTGTGGCAATTCCAGCAGCTGGCCTTGTACACTACCTTAGACTTGAGTGAGCGGCTAAGTTTTCTAGTTCTAAGCTTTCTAGTTCTTCTTCGTATGCAGGCTTCTTCTTTTCTGGTACTGCTCTTGGTGGGTGTTGTACTGGTTGAACATTAAATTTGAACTGGATACGATATGGTAAGGCCCGCCAGGTAACTTCCTTATGCCCTCAAACACATCTTTGTATTATCAGACAACACGTACTTTATCTTTAGTAACAGGTAATTAATGTCTCTTCCCATTCAGGATAACAGCATCGCAAGGGGCAAATTCACTTTATGTGAGTTTGGTCGTAGGGCAATAGTGCTTTTGACTTGTGGGGCACTGCTCACAGAGGCCAGGGATCAGGAGCAACCCAACGAGAATATAGTTCAAAACCACTTAATAAACGTAGCATTGTTAAACGTATTTTAGTATTTAAACGGTAGATATAGGCATATTTTTTCTTGGTCCGTCGAGCAAAAAGACTTTTTTCGTTGGAAGTCTTCTTTATCGTTATCCGAAATTTAGGCCTCCAAAAGGCGTGTGTTACTTGTATTAAAAGAACAGAATTAATACGTTTTTTTAAACAGACTCGGTCGCCCCATGCAACGGAATCCAAGACAGTCTTGGATTCTGGATCGGATTCCACGCTGTGGATTCCGGATTCTAGGTACGGGATTCTAATCTGTTGTCATTGGAACTTGGATTCCGGATTCCATTTGCTGGTAGGATTCCGGATTTCGCAAGTAAAATTTTCTGGGATTCCGGATTCCACATTTAAAGCCAAAATTTCTAGGATTCCGGAATCCAGAGTCCCTTTCATGGGACGAACTCTGCGAAGATTAGCCTGTACACAGACGTTACTTTATTTTTCTTTTCGTTTTCGAAAGCTTCTTTTTCCCCCACGCCTACCCCCTTGCGCTGGTGGTCAACAAATCCCCCACGGTTTTTATTTTTTATCACGCGCGCACGACGAACTTTGAAGAGAAAATAGAGGGTCTGTGAATAGGCTATGCGAAGGTGGACAAACATGCTTTATAGATCACGCAACACCCTCTGGGTTACTGGGTTAATAATTGATAGTGTTCATTTTTTCCCACTAATCTACCCATTTTATAAACTGGACGTGCTACGCAGCCCAGTTAACAAAACGCGCACCCGCCCGTGAAGTACTGGGAGGAGTGTAATCGGGACCCTGCGTTAAGCAATCTCAACCCCGGTGTTGGCCTTGAAGGATCCTTGTGTAGCGTTGCAGTTGTGTCCTCCGTTGCAGTTTGGTCCTCTCACCTATCAAGCATTCGTTTTTATTTCTTCCAATCAAAGTGCGTTGTGATCGTGTCTTCATGTGACTTCCCAACTAGGGGAGGGCTGTAGTATGAGTTTTTTTCGTTTCGTTTTGCTGATCCGGTGGAAGACTTGTGTATGAAACAGTTTTCGAGCGTTTTCGCCGATGGGTTTTTGGAGAATTTTACAGGAGTGAAGTGTGTTCGAAACCGTCCTCGGTCAACGCATATGTCCATATGTTGGAGAGCTAAAAAGCCTGGGACAAGAATGAAAGCACAAGCCTCGTGCCCAAATAAAGCGAGAGTTCGAAGAAGGACAGTAGCAAAAAGATGCAGTAAGAACAGGAGCACCCAACTACAACTATTGGAAAATATCTGTTCGGAAGACGATTTGAGATCTAGAATTTTCGGAACATTTGTTGTTAAATTTCTTGCTTGCCTGCCTCTCCTAGGATTTTCGCACCCCCCAAAAATGGTATAATTGCCCATTTTTAATGGATTTTTACCCTAAAAAGGTCACCTAGAATTTTCAGGCGCCTTTTTTGTGGTTGAAATATTCGAAGACAAGGTAAGTTTTGATCCCTATAATTTTCGAATCACTAGGCTTTCAGCTAGGAAATCCGAACAGATGAAAAATTTTTAGGGGATAAAAAATTGCCTATATCTACCGTTTAAATACTAAAATACGTTCAACAATGCTATTTTTTAAGTGGTTTTGAACTATATTCTCGTTGGGTACCCCTGTAAGAAGAAGAAGAGATGATATGATTTTCGAGCTTCTGAGTTAAGGGGTTATTTGCAGTTCTTTTAAAAGGCTTTTTTATACAAGGATTAGGTCATGTTACAGATAAGCTCAAGCTAGGCTAGCTCTTATTTTTATACATGTAGATCGTGGAGTTGTGAGCATAAAGAACGATCAACAAATATTGACTTAACTTGGCTGTAACCAAGAAGAAAGTGAAAACTCGTTTTGTCAATTTTTAATAATTCATTTCGTTTATTTAATTCAATTCATCCCACCCTTTCCATGTAATTCAGTCAGGAAATTAATGACTTTCTACTACACAAGATTAGCTGTAACCAAAACGAAAACCACGAGTACTATTTGTTTGCGTTCGAATAGAGTAAATTACTCAGTAAAGTTACCATGTTATCCAACTGAATGACATCAGTCAGCGGTCACGTGCACTGTGATGAGGACAGGTCCGCGATCAGACAGGATCAGTTAGCCTGTTCCAAGCGTTCAGATAGTGGAGAGCAGTGCGAAGTAAAGAAAGCGATAAAAAGAGGGGGACTGGGGAGTTTACTTCGCAGCGCTCCCCACTATCTGAACGCCTGGAACAGGCTAGGATAAGTTTGTCATTTAACCAACGACGTCAAATTTAAGGAGGTGACGTGACAACTGTTTCATCACCTCTGTAAGGTTCACAAGTCACACTTTGCGAGAAACATTGGTCGTGGGAACGAAAGCAAGACAAGCTTAGCTCATGAACGAAGAAGATATCCTTTCACCTATACTGCCTTAATTGACGAGATCAATTGCAACAGAGTAACTTTCGTATCATTCCTTGTAATACATTGTAAGTCCTATGTAACTTAAGAACCCTTTTACTCCTATATCACTTCCTATCAAATTTATACCTTTTGCATTTACCATCTAAGTTATACACTAAAATTAGCGACAAATCGCATGGCATGCTATATGTATATTTAACAATTATTCCTCGAGACCGGCTCTGCTCTGCCGAATCAATAGCTATTGACTCAGAGGCCATGGGGGCGAGAGGGATAATTGTTTTAGTAAAATCCAAGTACTTGGTCAAAAATATTGCGACAAAACAACTATAGCTAGTTCAAGCTAGACTTTAATCCTTTTTTGCCACCAAAAAGCCGGCGCTTTTCGCTACTGGTGGGCTATAACATAAAATCTAGTAGTAGCTCAACCAATCAGAACACAGATTTGATAATAGACCACTAGTTGGATTTTACTAATAACCAATAGAGATCGACGCAGTGTTCCATTTATTCCAACACAAACCCTGTGTTGGAGAATTAATTCAACAGGTGGAAATAATGGTCAATGGAGAAACCTTGTCTTTTTTTATTTCTGCCCTGCCGCGGGAACATTAAATATTCTGTGTTGTTGTTATTTTTTTTGTCAATTGCTTTTTAGGAAACTGGGTGTGAAAGGTATTAACTGCTCTAAAAGTTAATTATGACTTTTACATTTCTTTGAATTCAGAGTCGCTATGTACACTTCATGATCAGCAATTGTTTTATGGGAGGTAAAATGTTGAAAATGGGGGGATTTATTCTATCACGGCCCGCAGGATAGGTCTTTGCCACAGGGCAATGAGTCAGAGGCACCCAACGTCAATTTTTGGAAACATCTGTTCGGAAGACGATTTGAGATCTAGAATTTTCGGAACATTTGTTCTAACATTTCCAGCTTGCCTGCCTCTCCTAGGAATTTCGAACATTTACAAAATGGTATAATTGCCAATTTTTAACGGATTTTTAGCCTAAAAAGGTCACTTAGGATTTTCGGGAGCCTTTTTTCTGGCTGAAATTTTCGAAAAGGTAAGTTTTGATCCCTGTAATTTTCGGATCACTAGACTTTCAGCTAGAAAATCCGAACAGATAAAAAATTTTTAGGGGATAAAAATATGCCTATATCTACCTTTTAAATACTAAAATACGTTCAACAATGCTATGTTTAAGTGGTTTTGAACTATATTCTCGTTGGGTGCTACTGATGAGTAAACGCGCTCGAGCAACGTTTAACGATTATGCTAATTTCATTGGATACTGTATCATCTTTTAAGTTCCCACAGGGGCCAATTTATTTCAAGCCCCTTTGAGGGGGTGGGGGTTTATTTACATCCAGCGAAGATGATGACACCAATCCTCCATAGAGAACTAGAATACAAAGTGTTGTAGGTCATGCAGCTGAAGCATGTGAATAAATCATACCGGATCATTCCGCATGAAGTGTTACATTTTTAACGAATAGAGAGAAGAATTTTGACGTCAAGTTACCATGGTAGCCAAATTTCTGGATGACAACAATAAGGCTCCTGGGCCGAGATTAAGCAACGACGTCGGCGACAGTAACGAGAACGGCAAAAAAAAACCTCGATAAGTTTAGATTAGCAAAACAACAACTTTGCACGTGCATCACGCTTTTTTTGTACATTTCTTAGCCGTCATTGCAGTACTGCGACATGAAACTTCCTAATTTCACGCGGCCTCTTCACGGAGTAAGTGAACACAACACAAAAAGTTTATTTTTGTTTTTCTAAACTCAGATACGGTCCTTTTGGATTAAATCCAGAAAATTTTGCTAACATTTGACAAATTAAATGAAGCTGAATAAGATCAATGAAGTTTGAATGAGTGAAGTGAATTTTCAGTTTGTTGTCATCCAAAAATGTTGCTACCATGGCAACGTGACGTAAAGACTTCTCCTCTTTATTATTAAGAAACAAACAGTTTGTCATCTAAAAAAAGCCGAGGGAGAGGGTAAGGGGAGCTTCAAAGACTGAAGGGGACTTAATAATTTTTCTCCCCTGAAAAGGGAGGGGGCTTATTGAAAAAGGGGGGCTTTACATTCGTTGTCCGGTATCCAGTACGATACCACAGGTGAAACTGGCAATATTGCTTACTGAACGAAACACTGACTATGAGCCCCAGTGGGAACTTAAAAGAAGATATACGGTATCAGGAGCCTATGATGGGCTCCTGACGGTATCCAATGAAATTAGCCGGCACAACCGGTGTACGTTGCTCGAGCGCATTTACACATTTCCCTGTATGACAAGCAAACTGACCTATCGTACCGGACTCTGTTAGAATAAATCTCCATACTCAAACCAGCATCCAAATTTTTGTTAATTTACAATACCCTTGTTGGCTCTAACTCTTTCCAAACTTGGTCTGAAAGTACAAAATATTGACAATGTTATATCTTCATTTTATCATCAATAAGAGAACAGATGATAAAAAACTGGCGTCAATTCAGTTAAATATCACATACATTTACATATCCGGTACACGAGCTTTTTAAGGTGTGAGAAGAACACTATCAGTGTGCTAGTATCCAGACACTAGAGACCTCAGTTTAGATTCTGAGACTAGGGTGACTACGAGAACGAGATTTTTTTCAATACTAGTGAACCATTCCAGGGTGTCTAGGTTTTGAGAATACGCAAAAAACGTAAAGTTAACTGTCGTCCTTGTCTATCTAAAGGTTTCCAATGTTGTTCTTGCACCAAGTGCACGTACAGCCCCCTGTAAATGACTCAGAAAGTCGAAAACAGCTCAGAGCAGCAGCCCAAGTTCTGCTGCTTCCCAGACCAACACTTAGATTGCCTCGGTGACGACGTCATCCTTGGTTTCTTTTGTGTTATTATTCAGGGAAGTCTTAGTCCGGCCATTTGGTGGCGAACGGTTCTCTCTGACACTCATCAAAGAAAGCGATAAGTTTGTTTGTCCAGATTTGGCCTTCGTTGGGCTTTGTGGTAACGTATAAGCATCGGTTTTACGCTGAGTCGCAACTGTTAAAAACCTCTTATTATTTGACTTAGTGTCACTGCAATTGTTTTTTGAGGAACCAAATTGCAGTAAATTGTGCAGGGTTGCTTGAAACTTTTGGCGAAATTTTTCATTCAGTAGAATGTAAAGGCATGGATTTAAAGCGCTGTTTGCATGTGCTATCCAGTTGAATAGCATCTGAACTCTAATTGGCAACTTGTGTTTTTGATCAGATCGTACGTACGAGAAGTAATGATTCACATAGACTGGAAACCAGCAGACTGCAAATACCACGCATGTGATGACAAGCAAACGTATAACCTTGCGTTTTAACCTTTTTTCAGCAGCGAGTTTGCTATCTGTTACATTTCCTGGAATCTTACGCAGCCACAATTTTCGGCAAATTAAGAAGTAAATAAATAATGTTACTGAGAGAGGTAACGCGTACAGTATGACAAAAAGGCATATGTGAAAGCTTTTTAACACTTTATATGTTTCGGTGAAGTCTGTGTCGTTTGGTGGTGCCCATGGCCACTCCTGCCAACAATAGTATACGCCTGGTTGTACCTCAGTTGTTTGAAACATTAAAACGTAAGGAGTCATCAACCCAAAAGATGAGATCCATATAATTGCTGACAAAACTTTTGGCTTTTGGAAGAATTTCTCTTTCCACGGGTAAAATACGGCGTAAAATCTGTCAAACGAAATCAGCATCATTGTAAACACAGAGGCGGAAATAGAAACTGGCATGACATAAAAAAACGCTTTGCAAGTAATAGTACCCAACGTTCCTCCTATCCAAAGAGTGATGCCATGGTACAAAAAGGCGACCGAAAACGGCATAATCGTGATAGTTAGCAGCAGATCTGCAACGGCCATGTTGCCAATGAACAGGTTTGTCACGCTGGTGGATGAAGATTCCTTTTTAATTACCACCACGTAGAAACCAACCGAGTTGCCAAATAGAGCTACGAGGAAAATTACCACATATGCTGACGTTAGGCCAATCTTGAGGTCTAGTGGAATACCGACGCTGTCTGTTACGTTTGAGGCGTGAGTGATGTTTGTTTCTAAAGAAGAGCCAGACAAATTGTTAATTTTAAAGCAAATGAATATAAATCAAATCATTTGATTTATATTCAGAATTCGGAGCTTCAGTTTAAACCATTGAAAGAACAATACAGACCTACTAAACTTTAGCTTGCTGGTACATCATGTTATACAACAGTAAAAAATAAGAAATTAGAATGTGAGACGGAGGACTGACTTAACTTTAAAATCGGGTACTCTAACGACTGAGTCACGTTCACTCTTTGCATTCCGGCTCACTGATAGTCATGTAACAGTACCGTGACAAAAATCAGTTTTTGGCCTTTCAAAAGAGCCCAGTTCAGGCTGAACATCCCATCAGAATATAACTGATGATGTCTTGCCTTTAGATTGTCACGTCCTTCCCCTTCCAGCTCCCCCATGAGGCTAAATCAGTGTAATGTAGAGACCCTAACCGGGACGTTGGGTTAGTATGATGTCATAATCGCTCTCGAAAATGTTAGTCGACTAGAAGTCTGTAAGATTTGTACTGCTGTTAAGACTAAGATAAATTGTTTCGTACGTTTACACCTCTTTCATTGTCCTGTTTACTAGACACCCCAAGCTTTAATTTATCAAAGTATAATTTTTATTAAAAAAAGTTGGATTTTTATTATTTGAAGGGAAGTTTATTCCGCTTTTTACCTGAGAAAGAAAGGATCATTATCGATGATTTCGGGGAAAAGGGAAATAAAATTCGGAGAAAGCTTAAGTCCTGGTCGCCCTTAAAGAAACCTTACCTCGATTTTTGGTATCGCTGCAACACTGTAAAGGTATATCTAATTTTGGCGGGGATTTTCGCAGTGGATAGCATGAAAACGTGAACAAGTTGGCCCAGAATTTTCAAGTTTCAAACCCCATGCCTATCCTTAACATTCGTAGCAAGGAAACAGTTTCCATACCAGGACCATACTAGACCGAGAGCGGTCGTCCTTCTTTGAAAAAGTGAAAAAGTAAAATTATGCAAATTAATGGAAAAAGAGGAGGAGAGATTGGGGCGGAAAAAGAAAAAAGGACTGGAGAACTAGAGGGTGAACCAAACAGCAGTAAACAAACAATCGAAGACAAGCTGTTTCTTTACAGGAAAAAGCATGCGAAATGATGTCAATTGTCAGAAAGGAAGGAGTTGTCAATAACAGCAATTAAGAAGGCGTGAAAAGAAGCAAATTTTACTTTTTCTTTGCTCGGACTTCCGCCCTCGTTCCTCGCCGCTTCGCCGCCCGCTCCTTACGCGTGCTTACGATCTACTGTGATTCAAAGAAAAATAAGAGACTTCTCGAAAGACCATACGTATATCGGAAAGTGTTAAATAATAAAACTGGTCCATTATTTTTGAAATTCAGTTGATGCGAATACACGTTTTATCTTTTTTTTTAAAATGACGAAAAAAAGACGATAAAAGACGATAGAAAATAGCGTGACATAGCCACGTTGGGTTAAAAAACTTTCCTCTTCCTCTAGCTGATTTTACTTACCATTAAATCCTGATGAGTGGTTCATTTTAGATTTCCGAAGATTTAAAACTTCTATGACAAAGGAAAGAAATAAATTTCCTCAGGAGCACAATAACTCCATTCCCTCCTCCCCGCCTCTGTGTATCATTTCCGAAACAGGCATAAAAGACCTCGATGATCTTTAAAGGCTTGTAAAATCTTCAACTTGAGATGAAAAGCTCAAACTTCAGTGAAGTATCGACATGGAGATGGCTTTTTTAAATTCAGGATAAGGGACATATGTATCCCCCCTCCAGGAGCCCATATATACCCAGGAGCGAGCAACTTCCATGCGCTCGTGTCACGGCTTTTTTACGGACCAGTTTATTTTTAGAACGGTTTTGGAATTTGAATTTTGAACATCTTTTAAATTCCACAAACCAGTCAGCAAAACCTACGGGACCTAAAAGTGATATTTTTTCCTTTTAATAAAGTTAATTTTTTTCCTTTTTGATATCCTATAATTCGAATGCGCTCATAGACATGGTGGAGATTCTATTATCGCGGGAAAAAGTGCCCTGTGTCTAAAAATAAACCGTTCCGTAAAAACGCCGTGACATAGGCCTAGTATGGGAGTTGCTCGCTACGGGTTAGGGGTTAGTTTACTACCTGAGGGTGGGGGCGGTCATTTTGAAAAGGCTCAGAGGATAACCGATCCCCCAATTCATTCTAGCTTTTTAGAAATGACCCCCCATGAATTTTACATGTTTTGAAAGCGATCCCCCCCAACCTATTGATGTGAAGACTACGAATATTCTAGCTACAAATAGTGCCGAAGTTCACCACATAAGTTATCTACAGACTAGTGTTTTTAAGATTCATTTGGTGTTTATTATTTAATGCTGTTACATTCAGTCTCAATTCACCCTCGTTACCTGCTTTGACCTACTTTCATGAAGTAATGCACCCTTTTCTGAAAATGACTCGCAAAACAAATCATGCAAGATTTTGAAAATGATCCCCGAGCAAAATGGCCGCTCCCCTTAGAGGTAATATACGACCATTATGGCTCTTGCCAGCCCCTCCCCCCCATTAAGTTTCATACTGACATCTCAGTGTTCGCTGGCTCGATGGTTCTACTCTTCCAAGTTAATCATTTTACGTCACCGGTGGATTTCTAGTCTCAGTCTTTAACTTGGTGAGTTAGTTATATATTTTTTAGCTATTTAGGAAGGATGAAATTCCCTTTTGGTATTGTTTCCTTTCTATTCATTTCTGCAAGATACATATTAAGCTGATTTGAATAAAACTGAATCCGGATGCAGTTCTCTCATTTAAAGCACCAGCAAAGAGTTAGTATGAAATACCTGACAACTGATGGTTTTCAGAATTCTAATCCCCCGTTTACCTCTCTGTCACTGTTTCAGCTCTATTGAAGCTCGGGTTGAAAAAGTCAATAAACACAAACCTTTGAATAGGCGAGCACAATATATACATTCTACGTTGCGGCAGATGTTAAGTTTAATAAATTTTTGGATTTGGTCTTTATGAACAATTTAAGTTAAATACGCTTTCGCATGTTATTAAATGTTTGATCGAGTCTTAAGAAGGGGAAGATATGTCAAGTAATTACTGCTAAAATTTCTTCAGTGCGCTAATGATGAAATGAACTGGCAGTCAAAGGTGGTTAAATTCTTCAACTAGCATCTCTTTAACGACATATTATAACTGTTAATAAATGTTTCTTGCTCAATATCAACTGGAAATATTAATCAAAATGTCTATCAAACAAACAGCAATAAGATAACCAACTTTACAAACCACCATCAGATGGCTATTGTAATAGGGAACCGAGAGGAAAGGTGGCGTAGTTAACACTTGCTTTTCCCCAATGTGACACGCGATCGTGTACATGTTTATGTACTTAATTATTTGGGGGTTCAGATTTTTCTTCTCATACGAACTTCAATTTTTTCCCCTTGTTTCTCGACAGAATGTGGTACGCACAAACACTCAGAGCTGTTGACGAGCTCCTACGTAGGAGCTCCTACTGAGGTGTTTATTGTAAGTTTTCTTGTTAACGCTGATTGGCCTGTAATGCTCTGGGTGGGCGAGAGGGGCGAGAAGTAGTCCTTTTTTCTTTTTTTAATTAAAATGGTACCCTAATCAAAATTTTTGCCGATATGATGCCTCGAATGCGCTGAATACCCGGTCAGTTTAGATCAGGAGCAATATTATGGTTTCGTTGTATCAGTAGAAACTTTTTGGGGAATAGCGAGGAAAACCCCACCCAAAAAGGGGCCTGGAAGTGCACGAACAGCCCGACCGGAAGTGACTAGCTAGTAAACCTGTATCGAGAGAACTTTGCTCTTAGAGGACTGAATACGAATAGATGGACCATGGATTGTCCCGGACTGAACAAAATAGGTATACAGTCACCCAAAGGTATTAAAACTGATTCCCCAGATCATGTTCATGCACTTACTGACTTCACCAACTGCTCATTGTTTTCAGTTCATCAAATTTTCCCACTTCGTGGAAATTGCTGAGGTAATACTACTCATGAAGGAAAGGGATTATGAAATGATCTAGGGCCTGTTTCAAACGCCGCGTGCGCGACTGGAGCACGACACTAGTACGACTTGGTTTCAGACGTCGAATTTAATTCAGTCCAAAAGAACGGCTGTTGCTGAAAACAAAACACAAAACTGAAAGAAACGATTTAGCAAATTTTTAAATGTATTCTAATTTATTCATAATTTTTGAATTGAGTTCGGCACGGCGGTAGCACGACGTTTGAAACCAAGTCGAGCTACTGCCGCTTAGCCGTGCAATTTCTTGCTTGATTAACAAAGCCTTGTGTATTCCACCTTGTTCAATGTCACTTTTAAAGTAAAGATAAGCTAACGATGTCAACACAATGACCTTGAACGAGGGTTTTGACGTCGAAGTTGAGATTTGAAAGAAGTGAATATGGATCTCTAGATGGCCTAGACGTATCGATAGGTGGAGTGGATACTGATGTTTATAAACTCTATTGTTATTTTCACAAAGCATGTTTTTTAATTTAGTTCCGTTTAATTTGTTAAAGTTATGAGTATAAACGCCTCCTATCTACTCAGTAAACGCCCCCTCTTGGACCCCTAAATTAAAATAAACGTTCTGAGTTTTTGCTAATGGGAGAGCCCCGGGGGGGGGTACTCCCATACATTACCTATATGGGTATGTGCCGCCCAACGGGGTCGTGATTTTGAAGCTCCTGATTTAGAATGGGGTATCCATTTCAGAGGCGTTTTCTAGAACGGGGTATAATGTTTCGAATGCACGAAAGCTCCAGTTTTGTATGCAGCCATTTGAAATTATTTAAGGTCAGATTACGTTTAAAAATATGGTTCAATGCGTTAACAAGCAAACTGTTGTACTCTTTGCACCTTAGAACGGAGTATAAAAAATTGGCTTATTTTTAAAACGGGGTATCAGTTTTAGGGCGAATTCTAGAACGGGGTATCAATTTTAGGGGAATTTTTTTTTAGAACGGGGTGCCAATTTGGAGTCCCGGGCGGCACATACCCACCCAAAAAATACCCAAGTGCCCCCCCCCCGGGGGGAGAGCTGAGAAGACGGGCATCTATCTATTAGATCATTTTCGTACGCAGATGAATTGTCAAGAATCATCGCTACTAAACCTAAATCAATCGCCTGCATGCATATGAGCCTGTTTAATTATTTGCCAATTAATGCGTTTCGACTCATTTATGATGTTTCCATCATTTGTCATCAAAAATTGGAAAGTATATTCATATTAGTGACTAAGAATTTAGCTTTTAGCAAACTTTTAAAGCACCTGTTCTTACGGGGGAGTTATATTGACTATGTTGGTTAGAAATATTAATACTAAAAAGCCTGCCTGCCATTCCACCTTGTTTACTGTCAAGTTCAAAGGTTCTGACGTCGAAGTTGAGATTTGAAAGAGCAAGAATGTGGATCTCTAGATGGCCTAGACGTATCGATAGATGGAGTGAATACTGATATTTATAAATTCTATTGATATTTTCGCAAAGCATGTTACCAGGTTACTTAGTTCCGTTTAGTTTGTTAAAGTTATGAATATAAACGCCCCCTCTTGGACCCCTGAATTTAAATAAACGCAGAGTTTTTGCCGTAGGTAGAGCTGAAACGACAGGCATCTATCCATTAGATCATTTACGTACGCAGATGAATTATCAAGAAATTGGTTTCATCGCTATTAAACCTATTGTAAATAAATTGCCTGCAGGCATATGAGCCTGTTTAATTATTTGCCAATTAATGCGTTTCGGCTTATTTATGGTGTGTCCATCATTTGTTGTCAAGAAATTGGAAAGCATATTATATTTGTAACTTTGAACTTAGCTGTTTTTTCGAGCGTCACCCGTTCCTGTGGGGAAGATATATTAATTGAGTATATTGGATAGAAATAACAAAAAATGCCTGCCAAAATTGCTTTTTATTAGCCTGCTCATATACAGGCGTTCCGCGAAACTCCGCTCTTGTCGGCGAGGAGCGACGAGGGACGGCTGTATTCGCAGGCTCGATTACCAACCGCTGTTTGGGAAATGCACCCGCGCTTCTCTCCCGTACAGGCTGTTAATAAGGCAAATACAAAAATCGCCAAACAACGAACGCTTCGAGAACTGGCCTCAATAATTGCTAATTTGCATAATCTTTCTAATTCTGTAAAACTGAAACTGCGGTAACAAACATGATGAAACAACGCATGTTGTAAAAAACTAAGATTTTAAAGACTCAGTGACGTTTCGTATGTAACAACGTACATCTTCAGAAGTGACGGTTAAAAAGATTACGGTAAAATTTCAAAATCTAGAAAAAGACTGGAACCAAGTCTGCAGTTTGAAGTCTGCGGCAAATTATAATATATGATGCTAGAAGAGAAAACGTTTTTCACTGCCAATATTTTCATTTAAGGCAGGTTTTAATTCACGAATCAATAAAATTTCTTTCAGTTCATTTTACAGTCTGATTTCCGGTTGTTTAAAAATACCTATTAATATATCTATTTAAAATATTTATATATCTATAAAAAGAGATATTATATATCTATTAATATAGATATTAAAATATCTCAAAGTGATGTCATTTAGCATTGGGGCGCGTTGAAAAAATATGGTCTGCAATGGCAGAAGTGTGCACTGTAAGGGGCAAATTCACTTTATGTGAGTTTGGTCGTAGCGCAACAGTGCTTTTGACTTGTAGGGGAGGCACAGAGGCCAGGGATACCTCTGAGAATGCACGACCATGTAATGTATCCTTCGTATACTTCTTGGGCTGTTTTTCGCCCCAGGATAAGATATTCTCGTGTGTCTGTCACTTGACACATGGCGATCTGAGGCTCTTTGGCTGTTACCGAGTGTGGATTGCAATTAATTGTGAACGCTCCTAGATTTGCAATAGGAAATTACCGATATCAGAAGATCTGCACCGAGGTAGAAGCACTAATCATCTCCTGGTAGGAGTTAGTACCTTATCAGGGGCACCAAACGAGAATATAGTTCAAAACCACTTAAACATAGCATTGTTCAACGTATTTTAGTAGTTAAACCTGGGTAGATATAGGCATATTTTTATCCCCTAAAAATGTTTCATCTGTTCGGATTTCCTAGCTGAAAGTTTAGTGATACGAAAATTATAGGGATCAAGTCTTACCTTATCGTAAATTTCAGCCACAAAAAAGGCTCCCGAAAATTCTAGGTGACCTTTTTAGGGTAAAAATCCGTTATAAATGGGCAATTATACCATTTTTTAGATGTTCGAAAATCCTAGGAGAAGTAGGCAAGCAAGAAATTTTACAACAAATGTTCCGAAAATTCTCGTCTTCCGAACAGATATTTTCCGAAAATTGTCGTTGGGTGCCCTTACCTTATCTACAAAATAAATAAGGATTTGTCTAGACTACCAACAGTCTCTCGTTTTTCTTGGTCCGTCGAGCAAAACGCCTTTTTTACGTCGGAAGTCTTCTTTATCCTTATCCGAAATTTCAAAAATTTAGACCTCCAAAAGGCGTGTGTTGCTTATATTAAAAGATCAGAATCACTTTTTTCTTCAACAGACTTGGTCGGCTTGCTTAGGAGGCTATGCGCGAGTCCCCTGCGCGGTTTCTGTGGACGAGCCAGTGGAACGCCTGGCGAAAAAGAAAAATCATGTGTTTTGCTCGAGACAACTCGAGACATCACTGAACGTCTTGGCTAACTGAAGTGCGGTTACCGCCGGGTTTGAGCTGTTGTCATGGTTCACTATGGCTACTTTTCTACAAGTTTAACGCAGCGAGCTGTCGTGTTTTTAATTCTGGTTTATGTGAATTTGCACGCCCTGAGTGAACAAGACTTTGTGTTCGGCAGAGAGAAGTATGTAGAGCAAAATGTTTCGATAAATCTGGAGCACTCTGTTTTCACTGTTAGTGAAAAGTTTCTTTCCGTAGCAATTGATGCGAGTATGATGAGGAATCATTGGCCCCACATCAATTTTACTTCTGAGAAATTTTATACCCTCGCGAGAGGTCTTTCCCCAGCTTTTCTTCGTGTGGGTGGCACATCCGCAGATTTTTTGATCTATGATGATTCTTCTGGCTATAATACGTTCAAGAATGTTACAAATTTTACAATAACGAACGAGGATTTGGATAAGATTCATCTGCTTTCTTCTAAGGCGAACTGGAATGTTATGTTTGGATTGAATGTGCTTCTACGGCAGAAGGATAGATCTTGGAATGCGAGTAACCCCAAACAAATTATGCAGTATGTTGCTGAAAGTGATTATCATTTTGGTTGGGAGCTTGGAAATGGTAAATTAAAAATAGGAATAAACTGGATGTGTAAATGTAGTGGATATTAATTTTAGGGATGATTTTTACCTTACCCTTGAAATAGATAGTATGGTTAACCAGGCAGTATTACACTCTGATTTCACTTTTTTCTTTTGTTTACTTGTAACTATTTGGCAGTAAGTTTGTAGATGCAGGTTTAGATACTCTTTCATGGGTTACTTGAAATCATTCTATCCTTAGTTTTGAATTCTATTTACTTTGGACTTTTGGGTATTGTACTGTATGGAAAGGAGTTAAATATAAACGAAAATGACAATTAAATCAAGGATGAAACAGAGAATACAACACATGCTGTGGCTCAATATTTTACCTGATTTGATTACATTTTCCTTTGTTTATAATACAGGGGGCAGTGGGGTCTGCTAGAGCACAGGCTTTTTGACTGTGAATTTTAAATTTAATTTAATTTATGTCCATGGAGTGTAGCATTTGTCAAGAAAAAACAAAAACAAAAGACAAAAACAAACCTGACAAAACAAATAAAGTATAGTTAATCATCAATTTCTTTATAAAGCTACATGCAAACAGACATGACATTTTTGGCTCCAGAATGTTGGGAGTGGTTGGATAGTGCTGGCATTGGTTTGCAAAGGATTCAAGGACTGATTTTCATGGAGACAATGTGTTATGTGTGTGTCTGGCCCCAACAATGTTGGGAGAGCTGTGCAAACATTTTAGTGCTATGCTTTGGAGATCATGGAACAAATGAAATGCCTGGAGTTGTTGGCTCAAAAGTTTGATGAGTTTCAAACTTTGTGCAACAACTCCCAACTACACGCAATGACATTGCAACAAGGTTTGCAAACGGATGCTAGATGTAACACTTGACAAAGTTGGGCGTTGTTGGCCAGCATTAATGTTGCATCTGTTTGCATAGAGCTTAAAGGGGATTTAGTCAAGGGAGACCAGTGGATTTTGCACATGTTCCATAGTTCTCTATTTCCAAAGGGAAGTGAATGGTTTTCAAAATGCATGGTGTATTTTAGTTGAACTTCAGTAGGTCTAACAAAATCAGTTATCATGGTTTCTCTGCAAATTAGTCTTTTTCTGCTCCACATTAAATTTGGCTAGGTTTTCATGATCATGTAAAAAAAGTAAGATTCAGGTTGCAATATATTGCATACTTTTCTCTTAGACCTGTCAAAATTTATTTCCTTTTTTGTCACTTTAAGAACCTAACCTCTTTGATGATTTCAATAAGTCACTGTCTCCAGACGATCTTGCAAGTGACTTCCACACATTGAGAGAAATTCTGAAAAGCAGCCCTCAGTTTGGAAATTGTCTTGTTGGCCCTGACGTTACCCGGATTCAGAATTATTCTAAAAGTGCAAGCTATCTTGAAAGGTAATCTAATGTTAAACCCCCTTCCGTTCATTGCTTTGTTTCTTTATTATAGAGCCTGATCATTTCAAGACATATTTTAACAAGTCTGTATCTACAGAGGAGCTAGCAGAAGACTTTAAAACCTTAAGGGCAATTCTTGAAAGCACTCCTCAGTTTGGAAACTTTCTTGTTGGCCCTGATGTTACGACAGTGGGGAATCACTCCAGAGCTGCATTGTTCTTGGAAAGGTGAAGTTCTGAAATGGTTAGAATTTGGCCAAATAGCTGGCTCTTACCAGGTGTTAAACACTGTCAGTGTAAAGAATAACACTGCAGTGACCTTGAGATGGGGACAGCTTTTAGTCTAATGGTGCTTAAGACTATCCAGCTCAGGGAAGTTGTTGTCAACTTTAATAACCGTACCCTCAATTAAATAAGTTCTTCCCTTTGAATTAGAGCCCCCCGTGAATCTATTAGGACATGGAATAGAAGTATTCAACACAAGAATTTACTTAGATAATAAATTGTAGAGGAGACAGACTTTGAGTGTGACCCCACCCAGAAAATTAATAATGAAGTAAGGACCCCACTTTCAATTAGTGCCCCTAAGAAGATACCTTTTTTGACTTGGCAGCTTAATTTAAACACACGAGAAAAAACAAGGTACACTGTTACTAGCAAAATTGTTGAGGTTTGTTAATAAAGGCGGAGCTTGAGCATTGTTGAGAAAATGTCAGTCATTCTATACACTTTATCTGATTTCCTTATCATGATCTCTCTGCTGTTAATTCTCCCTGTAGTGAATTACTAGCAGCCTTTTTTAAGAATTCAGGTAGTGGGGAGTGGCACAAATAGGAAGCGGAGGATACCATTCTCTTTGCACCGCCCTCACTATATGAACATGAACAAGGAACAGGCTAAAAGTAATCACAATGAGGTAGTTTACACAACCTAAATAAGTGAACTTGTGCAAATTCTCGACTTTCATTGGAGATAAGAAATATGAGTATTTGCCACCATGTTACTATTATCATTGTTTTGTTATCCTCTGTTTACGATTGTAATTGCATTCTCTTGTTTTCCATTTTTTAGTTTTGTTTCCCGAGCTAAAGATGTCATTGATGCAGTTACTTGGCACCAGTGAGTAAACTTAGATGTGAATTATTGTAATGAATGTTTGTGTTATTTCCCCATTTTGATTGTTTGTTATTATTTTTTTCTTGTTAGGTACTACCTTGATGGAAGAACTTGTACTATGAAAGATTTTTACAATCCTGATGTATTGGATAAATTACTGTATGAGCTGGAGGAAGCCAATGAAATCTTGGATAAACTAGATCCAGGTACACCCAGGTGGCTGGGAGAGACTAGCAGTGCTTATGGAGGCGGGGCTCCTGGATTGTCTGACAGATATGGTGCAGGATTCTTGTAAGTTTACTTTCAACAATATTATTTTCAGTGGAAGTAACATTTTTTCTTCTTAGCATCAAAAGTGGCAGGATGGGGTTGGAAAATTCCATTTTTTGAATCAGGCAAAATTAGCACATGCCGTAGGATAGTATATGGCTCTTTAGGTGCTGTAAGTCTGTAAATCTGGTGTGGTCAAAGGGTGTCAATATTATTTTTAATATATACCTCACCTAATTTATCAGGGTGGCACACCTGTGTTGAGTCCAAGTGGTCAGAGGGGAGACTAGGAGAATTCCTTCCCCCTGGCCTGCAGCTGCTGTACCTCTTCCTCTTTCTTTAACTACAAATCAAAATCTTAGCCGGACCAGTGAATGTTTGTTGTGGTGTCATCTCCAGTTACATGAACACCAAGACTTTACCCAAGTGACTATACATTCTGCAGTTAGACCTACTGATGTGTGGTCTGAGTTGCTACTCCATAACTACATGTTATTGCATAGACTTAGATTTACATGCACTCTCCTGTTCCCTCTGTCACCTCACGTGAGTGGAACATGAGGAGAAAAAGAAAATCAAAGTGCCATCACTGGTTTGCTTTTAGAACTTAGAAACGAGGCGTTGGCTCGTAATAATATGCACCCTTCAACAAAACGCATTTAAGCCATACAATATTAAAATCTTGTTAGCCTATAGATGGCTTCTCCTTGCTGTAGAATGAAATTCGAAAGTCTCCTTGGCAGTCATCAGTGTATTTCATCACACAATGCCCTCCTGGTTCCTTCCTGCTGAAGGGAACAACTCCCTTATGAAAGGAGTAGCGATGCCCGACTTCTTGTTAAGGAGAGTAAGTCGCAAATTTTGGTCTACTGGCACCAGCATTTTGACCCATCAGCTATTTCTAATAGTTGTCTGTGAAAAAAAAAATCAAAAGAAGCAGATGCTTTAATTAGTGTTTTCAAGGTCTGGAAACGAGGGAAAATAAAGGTAAAAACTGCTTCTTGAGGTGAGGTATTATTTATTGTTTTGTTATATAATGGCAAAGAAAAGTTAGATAGGAATAAAGCAGTAAAAAGTTGAAAAAAATGTTAGCGGTACCCAAAAGAGGTACCCCTTGGTCGGTGAATATCATTTTTCAGCGCATTGTCACCATGAACAAGGGTTATATGCTTCTGTAGCCTGTTCCAGGCTCTTAGATAGTGGGGAAGATGTGAAAGTGAAAGGCGCGCAAAAAAGGGGCGGGTCGGGAGAAAGGAAAAAGGAAAAAGTTTCCTCTCGTTATATTTTCGTGTTTGCGCTTTGTCAATTCCGTGGACCCGACTATCTCGGAGCCTGGAACAGGCTAATGCTTCTGCAATGAAGTACTTCTATTAATTTTTTAATGTTTCCAGGTGGCTTGATAAGCTGGGACTTGCTGCTCGAATGCGTCATGAAGTTGTTATTCGCCAAACGTTTGCTGGAGGAAATTATGCGCTACTAAACAATGATTTGGACCCAAATCCTGTAAGTATAATCTGTCAACTAAAGTAGCCTGTTCCAGGGCTCTCGGATGATAGGGACGTACTATACCGAAAATAAGGTCAAACGAAAATTTGACGCGCATGATAAGAGAAAAGGTAACCTGAGATCAGGCCCAATTTTAGCAATTCTCATATGTAGTCAAATCTCTCTTATGCAGTCCGGCTTCCCCGCCGGAATGTTATTTACAAAGAGAAAAGAAGCCTGATGTCAGGTTAGAGAAAAGGAGGCTGTGGTGGGAAAAAGGAAAGAAATCCTGTAAGCATATCTTTCACTACCCTCTTATACCCTTTTTTTGTCAACTTTGGATAAATTTAGGCTGTCAAACTGTCAAAGTTTCGATTTTTTGGAATCATTTTCATATTTCCTGCACGAGTGTTTTGCAGGTATTTCTTGTCTCCCCAGCTCGCGCGCGTTTTCCTCACTTTTTATCATGATAATTGCATATAATATTTTGGAGCCTGGAACAGGTTAATGGTAAAGTTATTATGCTCATAGTAGTAATAAAAAGAAAAATAATAGAAAAATGCATCGCTCCATATCGAATGAAAGTGATCAAAGCTGTCGTCAAAGGGTTTAAATTATACTTCTCATCACATGTAGTTTATAAGGTCTTAGCAGTGTTGCCACTCCGACTGTTCGACCGGTCACTTCGTTAATATTCGACGAAAATGGCATGGCCCAACCATTGGCAACAAGGTCCCACTGTAACTGGCATAAGCTACTGACTGTAATGTTCCCTCTTGAAGCAGATCTCTAGGGATCTTACGCTAACTGCTCAAATTATAAACTGTGCTTTCATTCCGTGCATCCACTGTGAATTTTTGTCCTACTAAAAAACTCGTTTGTGTTTCTTGCAGGATTACTGGCTGTCTTTGTTATATAAGAGGCTTGTGGGGGTAAAAGTCCTAGAGGTGAATGGCGGAACAGAAGAGAAGCGTACCACCCGTGTATATGCTCACTGTGCTAGCAGGTATAAAATGAGTCGAAAACTCTGTCCAGTCACTTTGAGGCCTGAGCTGAACTGGCTCTTTTTGTTTGATTTATAAGACAGTATGTTACTGCACTCTCGTTGCTTGGAAAGGGGGTCCCCTAACAGCTGAGCGGGGCTTGAATTTAATCATTTATTGCTTTACGAAATACAGGAAATACCCTGTTGGTGCTGTCTCCCTCCTTGTTCTGAATATTCACAATCATGACCCAGTTGGCTTGAAACTTACTGGAAGCCTCCAACAAAAAGAAGTGGAAGAGTACCTGTTGACAACAGAAAACAGTGACCTTACGTCGAAGTAAGTACAATAGTCTGAATAGTTTGTGATGATAAATGAGGTAACTTCGTACCGAAGGAAGCAAAACCCTAGGTATGGAAATTCCCGCGTTAATTAAGGCAGGTAGGCAGGCAGCAGACAGGCAGACAATCTGACAGGCAGACTGGGACACAGGCAGGCAGGTAGGAAGGCAGGCAGTTAGGCAGGTAGATAGGTAGGTAAGCAGGCAGGCAGGTAGGTTGGTAGGCAAATTAAGCAGGCAGAAAGGTAGGCAGGTAGGAAGGCATGCAGGCAGGCAGGTTGGCAGGTAAGTAGGAAGGAAAAAATCATATGGATTTCTACCCTAACACCCTCCTCCGGTATGAGGACTGTAGGTAGGTGAGTAGTGCAGGCAGGCAGGTAAGTAGACAGGCAGGCAGGCAGGCAGGTAGGCAGGTAGGCAGACAGATAGACTATTACAATGTAACTGGAAGTGACAGGGGTCACTTCTTGCACTTTTGCCACGAGCTGAAGTTCGTCAGCTTTTGAATATTTTTGCGGTGGTAAATTGATTTTTCTGGGTTTTCAAAACCGACCCTTAAGTCCTGGTTGGAAGACCGACATCCCTGCAACCGGTTAAGTGTTTTGTCGAAATAGGTATTAGACTTAAACCCCATTTACACACGCTAAAAAAAATCAGCACGGCACGCACGGCACTTCCAGGAGGTAGTCTCGGCACCCCTAAAATTTTGAGCACTAGTGCCATATTACATTTGGGACCTATACGTTTACACGTCGAAAATTGGGAGTGCCGTGCCTTAAAATCGTCAGCACGGTGCCTAAAATTTGGCGTGGCGTGCAGTGCCGATGTTTTTAGCGCGTGTAAATGGGGTTTTAGGGTTAATTGAAATCTTGGGCTGCTTTCCATTATGCCAAATTTCCGGAACTTTCGTTTGATGGAACGTTTCGCTCCTGGTGGATATTTCCCAGAAAAAATGATGCACCTCCAGAGGTGGTCCTCCTCTACTAGTCGGTCCTGTCCGACCGAAACTTACCGTTACCTTTCCAAAAATTCGCGTTTCCAGTCCCACTTCGCTGAGAAGTAGTCAAAATTTCGATTGAAACGTACCTCACTGCATTAAATTTTTGCGACACGTAAATTTCGCGGTTTTACGATGGGCGTATTTCCCGCGGTTTTGCAAAATTTTTGTACTTTGGATCACTTTAATTTCGCGATCTATAGTAAGACGCTATTTATTCATTAACTTATCCTTGAAGCAAACAGAACATCGTCATTTACAATAACGTCAAAATTTATAACGCGATGCAGCGACGGGTCTATATGAGAACAGTAACAACAAAGTTCTAACAATTTCCACAATTACGCTTGTTCGTTAATTTTAGTCAATTGACCATGATCTCCATGTTCGTTTGTGTAAATTCGTCCTTTCTTCATTAATTATTAGCTATTGTTGATATATTGTTATTCACTTAATTTTCGCGTCATGTTATGCTCGCGATACTTATTGTTCGCGTCACTTTTTAACTTTCGCGATTTTAAAAAGAGTCGCGATTTTATTAAATTGTCGAGAAAATTTCGTGTAATAAGGTCAATGGAAACGTCTATCCGCTTCGAAATTTCGTTCCATTTTTTCTTGGTTAGTTCTACTGGTCTCTGACAGGTCGGTTTGGCAGAGTGGACAGCATTCCCGGTAAGGGGTACACTCCCGTTCTGCTGAGTGCATTTGAATTTGCCCTGAACCAAAGGTGAAGAAATATGGAGTGATAGAGTTGCTCTTATTTTTTTTGTGACAGAACCGTCCTGCTAAATGGAAGAGTTCTAAAACTTGTGGATGACCATACCTTTCCAGATCTTATTCCTGCGATTGTACCGGGAGATAAACCTCTCATTCTTCCGCCTCTGACGTTTGGGTTTTACGTCATCCCCGGAGCTTCTGCTGGTGGGTGCAGATAGGCCAAAAACCATCCGTAGAACAACTGAGGACGAAAATCATTGTTCAACGAAGGTTGAATTCCTAGCACCTTGATATACTATCTATCATTCATTTTTTTAGGAATGTGTCACTGAATGACGAAGTCAGTTTTTCAAATTAGCCCCAATTCTCAACAGATAATATTTTCGTTTTGTATAACTGCACACCTTTGCAGCAGCTGTATTTTTTCTAATTTTCAGTATTTTTATTCAATATGAATTGCAACTGTAAATTCTCATAGGTCTCTATTCAGTTGACCTCATTTATAAATTCAAGCAATATCAATATCTATTGACTGCCTCAGGAGTCATATATTAGTAATAGATGAAAACAAGTTGTAGTGTGTGAAAAAAGCAATGAAGTTGAACTTGAATTCAATCGAGCGGTATGGAGGGTATAAAAGGAAAATAAAGGAAGAAAAGGTAGTGTTTTACTGATGAAGTGGCGTTTTTTTGGTCGTTCTTCTTCGTAAGATTACAATAAATTTACCATCTAAATATGTAAGAATCAAGAAAACTAAATCCGTGTTTTTTTTTCCTTATTAAAGCGGCACTTTGCGCAATAAACTTCCAGGGTATTCTTTGCAATCGATGGCAATTTTTTTGTCAAATTCGTCGCAAAGCTTCTCAAAGCCTCTAACTGCCATGCTCTTCGTTAAGTAATAGGTGTTTCCCCTCTCTCTTTTTTTCTACCGTGTTTACGCTGTGATTTTTCGCCAACTGGTACCGAACAGTGTTCGGTGTGAAATAAAATGTCACCTTTTGAATCATTAATTCTTTATTTTCTTAAAATCGTCTCTGTGTGTATAGATCTAGTTAGTTTTACATGCCATTTACCTTGCTCTCTTACAATCGTAGAAAATGGGAAATGCTACAATATCAAATGTTCCATCCCAGGGAGACCTTCGATGACAGATGCCTTATCTGCGATCATACTTTTTTTCCCCTTTCTTTCTTTTTTTGAGAAGAGATGAGAAAGGACATAGTAGAGCCTATATAGGGACGGCATGATTTACAGGCTAACAAACGCCCCACCTCGGGAACTCATGATTACAACCTGGCAAATGCCCGGTACTAGGAACTGTACAGCCCCCAAAATGATCCCCAACCCTGAAATGATCCCTAAATCGACCCCGAAATGATACCGACAAAGAAATGATCCCCATTTCTCTTCACGTCGACCCCGAAATGATCCCCAATTAATTTTAGGAATGGAATGATATCATAGAACTATGGATTGATTAAAATGCACAACATTGACTTATTAAGTTCACTAATAATCTTCACTTGCAGCTACTTGCCCACATTCTTTTATGTCATTAATCTGGGATTACACTTTGAGCTGCATTAAACGAAAAGTCTAGTATATTTTTAGTAACCCCGTGAACTGCTAGTGATAACATTAAAAAAACATAACATTTTATATTATTATTACTTACTTTAGGTGATTATAGCCTAGGTTATAGAGAAAACTGCATGAATGTTAAATTATAAAAATGATATTTAAACTGAGTGCCTTGGATATTGAATTTTAAAAAAGGTGTTCTAACGCTTTTCAAAATTTTATAATGATGTTGATGATGCAAAAGTAGACGAACTGACTGACCCATTACCACTCAAGCTTGCTGTCGAGCTCGCTTCCCAGACGGCTTAGTGAGGGCAGAGTTGAATTGGTTTCAGCTAAAAAAGGATGGAAATGTTCGAGTTGAGGCTTTCTTTGTTTCATTCTTTTACCGATCGTAAAACTGTAGCACGAATTCTTGAACATTGGACAGTCCATAGTCCGGCATTCCATAGTCCACTGTACAGTCATGCTGACCCTTAAGTGGAAGTGGCATTCTTCACGTTTGGATGCGCTTCGTTGAAGTGAGATTTATTTGGGTGAACAACATGGCATATTTTGGCATCATTTCTCTTCGTTTGACGCTGCTTGTACTTGTGTTTTCGATACTTGTCTCTGGGAATTTGCGTGCATTGAGTTTCAAGGACATAAACGAAGACGGCAACGAAAAAGTTGTGGAACAAACTGTTTCGATCAATTTGAACCAGTCCGTCTTCACAGTCTGTAAGAAGTTTCTCTCCGTGGCAATTACAGTTAGTTTGATACGGGAGCATTGGCCCCACATTAGCTTCACCTCAGAGAAATTCTTCACTCTCGCAAAGGGTCTCTCTCCTGCATTTCTTCGTGTGGGAGGGACTGCCGAAGATTTTTTGATCTATGATGATTCGACAGGGTTGAACAAGCACAAGAATTTTACTAATTTTACAATAACGCACGAGGATTTGGATAAGATTCATCTGCTGTCTTCTAAGGCAAACTGGGATGTTTTGTTCGGATTGAATGTGCTTCTCCGACAGAAGGATGGATCTTGGAATGCGAGTAACCCTAAACAAATTATGCAGTATGTTGCTGATAGTGGCTATCATTTTGGATGGGAGCTTGGAAATGGTAATTTTATACAAGCGCACTCAATGTTTATGATTGTGTTTTATTTTAGCCTTAATTAGCCTTGGCCAAATTTATTCCTATGGTTCAATTAACAGGGACAATAAATAGAGCACTATACAGTATATGGACAAAAGCATTCTATATCCTAACAGCTGACACAAATTTAAGGTTTTAAACTAGCTAAAGACTAATTTCTTTGAGAGTTTTAAACTAAGTTTAAAGTTAAACGTGCTTAGCATGATTATTTTATTGATGTTCTCTTTTCTGACATTTTAGGACCTAACTAATTCAATACACAGGTACATTCGTACATTGTACCATCTCAAAATTTGGCTCTAGGTTTTCATGTAAAAAAAGGTAAGATTCAGGTGTATCTTGCCATAAATTGCATACTTTTCTCTTAGACCTGTCAAAATTTTTTCCCTTTTTTGTCACTTTTAGAACCTAACCACTTTGACGATTTCAACAAGTCACTGTCTCCATAAGATCTTGCAAGTGACTTCCACACCTTACGGGAAATTCTCAAGAGTAGCCCTCAGTTTGGAAATTTTCTAGTTGGCCCTGATGTTACCCGGATTCATGAGAACTCCAAAAGTGCAAGCTACCTTCAAAGGTAATTGAGTCAGTACACCTTAGACTGGTTAGGGTCCTAATAAAGATGAGTAGATTAGAGATCCTTATCTTTGATGAGTAGATTAGAGTAGATTAGAGATCCTTATCTTTGATTAACTAATCCAGCTTAAAGAAGTCCCTAAGATCTATAACAGAAAAGTCTTCCTGATCTGGGGCGGATCCAGGAGTTTTTTTAGGAGGGGGTGCACTCGTCTCTTGCTCTACTTCAACACCAATAAACCACATAGAATTTTTTTTTTTGGCAGAATACTAGTTGTATTAGAAAAACGCAGATCATCGGGGGGCGCACCCCCTGCACCCTCCCCCTAGATCCGCCCCTGCTGATACAGATGAACTAAAATTACTCCAAAAATTGTATCGAATGACTTATGGATTATCAACCCAGTACATCCGCAGATTTGGGGTGGTCTACTAAAAGAAATGAACTGTTTTTAGCACGAAAGTACAGATTAGGGTCACTATTTTTACGTCTCCTACAGGAGACGGGACTGCTATTTTACGTGGTCATCCAAGCCACGCAAAGGTCAAGCCATTTGCAGGGTAAAGGGCGTACCTTCATTTCTCAGTTATTTTAAGACCCTGACCGAGTTTTGGTCTGGCCCCGGGAATCGAACCCGCGACCTCCCGCTCTGCAATCATGCGCTCTACCGACTGAGTGAAAGTGAGGGTACTGGCGCCAGAAGAAGAGTTCTTCTATCTGCTTTGGTACCCCGAAACTGTCAAGAATTTTGATACGTTTAGATGACAACGAAAAGGAGATGATCTTAGTCTTGTCAGAGCTGGTCGTGAAAATGTTGATCGAGGGCAAACAAATCAGAGCTACACACGGAGCAGAGTTACTCTGCTATCCATCTGCGAAAGTAAGGAATAAACTGTCCCCCCTCTTAGCATGAAGAAGCAGACACGAGAATGATAGTTCATGTAGCTGATGCAGTAGAAAATCGTCAACAACAACTAGAGCCCCACATCTCCTTGCAAAAGTCTCCCTGTCGTCCATGCCGTAACAGGATGCGATACAACACCTGTCCCTATGGTCATGATGACCAGAAGAGCCTGGACGGCATGGGAGAACTTTCCAGATGTAAGCGCGTTACGTTTCTCGAGCTGGCAAGGATTCTCTCTGCTATTTCCGAGGAGAATCATTCAGCCATAGAGAGATATATAGGATGTAAAAGGTATGGGAGGAAAAAGATGTAAAAGTATGGGGTGGCTGAAAGTAGGTACGACAATCTTTATATCATACATTTATTATCTATTTTCCATTTCTTTCTTTTCCACTGTTTAGTTTTGTCTCGGGTGCTAAAGATGTCATAGACGCAGTCACGTGGCACCAGTAAGTGTTGCATTGTTTCAGTACTAGGCGGCTTTCTGTTACATTTATTTTAATTTTTCCCCGGGTTTACAGTGTAAAGCGCATGGTCTATGAAATCATGCCACACATTCCAACCAATTTTGCCACGCAAAATAACCAATCAGAGACCGATTTGCTTCACAAGAGAGACTGGTAATTCTACTCAGTTACTTTTTTTATAATATATTCCAATTTTAAAGTCTCTAGTCTTGTAGACTAAAAGGAAAACAAGGATGTGGTAGAAAGTAGATTACAAAATAGCCGGTTTCTTTCTCAAATCGCTCCTGGTAAAGCGCAAAGGGCCGAAAGGATAGAATCGGATTCGAAGCTCACTTGCCCACGACCGGTCTCTTTTTCCGATTTCACTTCTTGCTTTTATCTGCCTCGTCCCATACCTTTCATTTGACAATTTCCCGTAACTTGGTTAACTCAAAAAATGCGGTTTTTGTGTGGTTCAAGTGGGAATACGAAATCTGTATGTTTTGAAGTTCCACTGGGTGTAATCAGAAGCATACTCACTATATCCCGTTAAATGTGTCACGCCTGTGTTTTTTAGGTACTACCTCGATAAAAGAAATTGTACTGAGAAGGATTTTTATAATCCAAATGTACTAGACGAATTCCTGCGTGAGCTGGAGGCAGCCAATGATGTCTTGGATAAAATAGATCCAGGCATACCAAGGTGGCTGGGGGAGACTGGAAGTGCTTTTGGCGGGGGAGCTCCTGGATTGTCTGACAGATATGTTGCAGGCTTTATGTAAGTGAGCTTCTAATAATTTGTTGTATGTTCTGCCCTAAAGTCAGTGCTTATGTTTAAGAAAAAGAATGACGGTTTTCTTTTTAAGTCAGTAAGGACCTTACGAGCCTACGAAGACGACGACAACGTCAGAAAAAAGTAATAGATTTAATGAGCAAAACAACAACTCTGCACGTTCATCACGCTTTTTTGTAAATTTCTTTGCCGTCACCGCACAACTACGACCGAAATTTTTTCTAAGTTTTCTTAGGAACGGGAAAGGCAAGGTGATAAATTCTACCTCCTCTGTCGGAACTTGGACACGGTTCCCTCTCTTCAGCTCCAACCTCAATTCCATTCTTTTAAGTAACAGGGCGACTTGGAATAATTGCCAAATAGTTTGAAAGGATGCGAAGTCTGTTTTTCAGCGACGTTTTCATGGACGTCGCCGTTGTCAGATTGAAAGGTCCAGAGTGACACAGGCGACATGGAAAAAAGGAACCCGCGTTCTCCCAACTGGATTCCAACCTTTGGCATCCCTTGACCAACTACAACATTATATTTAGATAAGTTTATCAGTATGCACTGGCTAGTTGGACGCCTTTAATCATAGATCCGCCTCTGTAACCTTTTTACGCCAAACCAGTTAATACATGATTTGCTTACCAGTATATTGACTGACTTTAGCGGGTTTACCATGTCAATAAGGACTGAGGTTTAGGATTATTTCCACCGGCTATTATACGCTCGAATCTCAGCTACTTTCAGCTACTGGGGTAGTCAAAAGCAAAGATTGACCATCCCAGGGAGATTGGAATCGTGGGCTACCCTTTACATTTCCGTTTCAAAGATTTACGTGCCATACAGCTCTCCGTACTTTTAATACAATGATATATTTTTCTTCTCAATCCTGGGAAAGACTCAGTTTGAATACGTCTTTTACAATTACTTGAAGGAAAGTGAACACCAAATTACGTACTAGTATAGGGATGAAAGGGTCATGAGGATTGAACTGTGAAAATCAATGCGTAACCTTCTCTTCGAAACTGACTCTATTCCCAAGTGCAAATCAACTATTTCTTTCTTTTCATGGATACATTATTGTGACGTATTTTATCTATACTTATGGCATGATTCCTGGGTACCCCATTAATGTAAATATTATTATGCTTTCTAGGTGGCTTGACAAATTAGGACTCGCTGCTCGATTGGGCCATGAAGTTGTTATTCGACAATCGTTTGTTAAAGGAAGCTATGCTTTACTTGATGAAGATTTGGATCCAAATCCTGTAATTACATGTACATATTTTGGTTAAGTTAAGTAACATACTTTCACATTAACCGTCTGATGACCCGCACCTACGTTTTATTGTTCCTTCCGTTTTGTGAAGGATCTAATAGCCTGCGTAGATGGCGATATTGTGTGGCTGCGGGAAGTTTAGGCGGAGGAGCCGTGTTCCAATAAAAGGGAGTAGGGACGAGGCGGTTTCTCGCGGCTTCGCCGTCAAGTCTCACTCGCCTATATTACAACGGCTTCGCCGCCAAATCTCACTCAACTACTACACAATACCGCCAGCTACGCAGGCTAAGGATCTAATTCATCGCCCTGTAGGCAGGCTTCCCATCATGAGATCAGTTATGAGACCCTTGTAAAGGGACAGTATTACGAGTATTCAGTCTCCTAGGTTTTTGTGATAATTGCCCTACAATTATGAATATACCCTCGCTTAAAATGGCTTTCATGAACGACAAGAAAAGAGAATAACTCGCGCTTACAAGTCTTTGGCAACTGCTCATCTACTCATCAATTCAACTTTTGGTTTTCTGGTACAATCGGGTATGCAAACTTTGCTTCGGTTTCGTGCGTTTTAAGTACATAACGAGTATAAAACAGGTTATGTTTTTTTGAGTGAGAGCTTCGATCCCGTTATTTGCTACACTAGAAGGTGAGTGGGACAAACTGGACCAAACTGGTTGGTTAGATGCTGCGAAAACGTATAATGACTGGTTCCTAGAGCCGTCAGAAGAAACCCATCAGGCATCATTACTTTTACATACTTCGATCCTGTTGTTTGAAGCATCTCACTGGAACTGAACCCCGGGTGAGGTACTTGGATTAATTTCTGCTGGGTATGTGCCGCTGGCCTCTCAAAGCCCCAACTCCGTTATAATCTATTCTGTGGCCAATTATAGAGCCCGCCTTCACTTACTACTTTTATGAATTGACCCATTTTTAGATTGAACGAAGAATACTTTACTTTTCGTCTACAGTACAAACATTCTGTTACGTTTGCTAACCGTAAATATGAAGAACTGTCCTACTTCCAAAAATCCGATAATGTATAATGTGCGAACCCATTTTAGTAACTCTATTGAAAATGCAACCCCAATATGGTCAATCCGGTCGTAAAAATGCGACCCCATCCAGCGGCACCTCCCCTTTAGCCTCTTAAAGGACGTACCCTCCCCCCCCCCGGGACCTGAACTGAGGTTTATGGTTAACAGTGCCATTCTGTTTATGATCTCAGCATTCTTTCGGTTTCTTACGTATGTTGTAGGATTATTGGTTGTCTTTGTTATATAAGAGGCTTGTTGGGGTGAAAGTCCTAGAAGTAGAAGGTGGGACAAAAGAGAAGCGAAAGACCCGTGTATACGCTCACTGTGCTAACAGGTATAAAACACGTTAAAAAATATTTCCATTGTTTTTAGAGAAATGATTTAAGCAGAAAAAAGCTCTTAGTTTTCTGACCAACACTCCTTACGTGAGACGCATGTTACTACACGTATGTCTGGCCTTAAAATTGCCAGTGAACAGTAATTTCAGACTTTTAATTGCTTCAGGAAATATCCTGTTGGAGCTGTCACCCTTCTTGTTCTGAATGTTCACGATCATGATCCAGTTAGCCTTAAACTTACTGGTAGCCTCAAAGGAAAAGATGTGGAAGAGTATCTTCTGAGGACGGAAAACAGTGACCTCACGTCGAAGTAAGTAAAACGTCTAAATGACTGTTTATTGTTATTGAGCTTTCTGGCTTGTGTTCAAGAAGTCGGGATCATTGCCTAAGGTGTGGATATGCCGGCCATTATAGACGTGGAGGCATACACAGTCAATTCTCGTTTAACGGACATATTTATATAGAGAAATAAGACGTACACCTTCCTAAAAAACAACTAGAGTTGGTCTGAAGATGACTACCACACAGGTTGTCGAAACGTCAGCTACTGTCAGCAACAGTCCTATTTTCTAGCCGTAGTTGCATGTTCAAAGAATGAGTCATACGCTATCCAGCAGATCCAGTGGATGGTGCAGTTGGTTTCCCCAATACCCAATCCGCTGGATAGTGATCTATCTGGTGGATAACGCTTGAGCTTTTGAACGACTGGGGCCAATGTTGCACTCATCCAGACATCATATCTTATTCCGCGAATTAGTAAGGACCTATAGAGTTAGCCATTGTCGCTAATTTTTCAGGTCTCTTTGACGCTCTTCAAGGCGGACACCTCCCAAAAACGGATACTTAGTGTCGGTCCTATTGCTGTCTATCTTAAGGTTGATTTCCACTGTCGCGTTCTAATTTTTTACGTGCGTACGCGCGTTAATAAAACAGAGACAATGTATGGAAGGTCACGCGTAAACATAAAAGTTGAACCTCGCTCAACTTTCACGTTTACCGGGGGCCTTTCATACATTGCCTCTATTTCATTTACGCATGTAAATTTTACGTGCGTTCGCACGAAAAAATACGCAGTAGTGGAAATCAACCCTTAAGGCTGATTTGCACTGACGCGTTTTGGCTACGCACGTTAACGCACTTTACCTTTAATCATGTAAATAAAATAGAGGCGAGGTTGAGATGAAACGTTAAGTTAAACGAGGTTCTACTTTTACGCTTACGTGCGGCCTTTGATACATTGCCTGTATTTTATTTGCGAACGTAAATCGTACGCGCGTACGCACGTAAAAATTACGCGACAGTGGAAATCAACCCTTAAGGCTGATTTGCACTGACGCGTTCTGGCTACGCACGTTAACGCACTTTACCTTTAATCATGTAAATAAAATAGAGGCGAGATATAAAGTGTTGAGATTAAACGTTAAGTTAAACGAGGTTCTACTTTTACGCTTACGTGCGGCCTTTGATACATTGCCTGTATTTTATTTGCGAACGTAAATTTTACGCGCGTACGCACGTAAAAATTACGCGACAGTGGAAATCAACCCTCGGAGAGACCTGGCTGCAGAGTAACACACAAACTAATATAAATCATAAAGACAGGTAAGGAAAACGGGATTTCAATACGAAAGCCTGTCCTTCTGCAGGGCTCATTAAAGGTTGCCTTTAATTTTGTTAACAGGACAGTGAGACTGAATGGAAAAGTGCTTAAACTTGTGGATGACCACACCTTTCCCGATCTTAATCCTGTGATTGTACCAGGAGATAAACCCCTCATCCTTCCGCCTATGACGTTTGGGTTCTACGTCATCCCAGGAGCTTCTGCCAGTGGATGCAGTTAATGTCACTTATTGGAGCAGGACAGTTTATTTGACAAATGTAAACTATAGATTAAACTTTCATTGACCATGGATACATGTTAACGAATGGGATCCGCATGCAAGCCAAAATAACACAGTTTCACTGGAAGTGGGACTCAGTCAAACGTTAAGCTGGTTAATCATTGCATCGTGGACACAGCCTAGAAAAGAAAAGAAAAACAAAAAGAACAACAACAACAAAACAGTCATCTGGTTTCTTGGCTTTTGGTTATTCAATTTGTCAAATTATGAAGAGTTTGTCTCTGGCTTTTTCTGACGGAGTTTAACACGATTATGGTCTTTTTGCTCAGTTCTACACAGCACTGACCGTTTGCTGAAGAGGGACCCTGCTCGCTTGACTTCAACATGTCTAAATGAACTGTTAACCCGCTTTAAACCCTAGGATCAAAATTTGAATTCTCGTTTGTTGCCCCTATTCATTTGCTACAAAAGTAGTGGGGAGAAGTTGATAAGATAGAAAATATCATTCTGTGTGATAATATCTGTAATTCTCTTGACCACTCTGTTTTACAAAACATTGATATTACAAGGAGAAATTTGATGCTGATCACTCTTTATAGGGCTTAAAGGGTTAAGCTTGTTGTTTTTCGCAACGTTTGCGGATGAAATTTGAAGGATGTTGAGCCGTAAGTTTCACGCTTACGTTAGTAAGCGGAAGGTGGTCAGAGACCTGTGAATAAGGTGGAGGACTTGAAGACGAAACGTCTTTCTTCTGATATGTGTTGTTGTCGACTTGCTAAGGGCGATGTTACACCCACGGAAAGATTTCAGTTGCAACGAAGATTGTTAGCACAAGACAACATTGTAAGTTGACCCTGCACGTCTGTTTTGGTCGGTGGTTCAAACTTTAAAACGCAATTTTTGCACAGGAAATTTATTTTTTGTACAGCTTTTGTAAGTTTTTGAACCAGCTTGCGATACCGACTTGAAACCCTGTGCTGCTCTAAAATTGTCGTCATAGTCCGGTCAAAAGCGTCTCGTAAACACTGTCACCTAGACGTCTATGTGTCTTATTATCTATCAAATCGTGCGGGACTTGTCTTTGATCTGGTTTTTTTTTCGGTTATTGAAGAAGAAAAAAATGAGGTTAATAACTCAAGGTAAAATAGACTGATCAAGGAAATCTATTTGGGAGTTTTGTTTATTGCTTTGTCATTTCAAGTTGCGTAATTATAAGCAGCAACGCCCTGATGCTGCTATTGTTTGAGTGGCAAAGAACAAAGCAGGTGCTCATACGTAATTTGGTTTTGTTATTTTAGATACGAAATACTGATAAGGTCTTCTTATATCTGAATTCTTTAGATAGTATGATTGTTACGTCTATGCTAAATTTTCTCTTCTACGGCTACGCTATTTTTGATAAAGGGGTTAGTTTCCAAAGAAACTCATTTTATTGCGTCGGTGTGAAACGCAAAAGTTTGGTCTGTGTATTAGTTTTATTGCCAGACTTGACCACCATCCAGAGATTATTAGGCTTGTACTTTTAAAGCTGATTTCATAAAACCAATTTGCCTATATTGGTCTTATGTTGTTGTTTTTCTGTTTTCTTCTGCGTGACTTGAATGAGGGACGTGATACATTAAGTCGGATATGACGTTCCAGCCGAATGGATCTTTATTTCAGATATTTTGCTTTTGTTGCACGTAAACTAATATAAACCTCCTGCTGGAAGTCTTACCTCACCTTTTATTAAAAAAAAAGAGATTATTTGACGTACTACGTTGTGTTCAGCTGATGTGCAAAATCTGTAAGTGACAAGAAGGTATTAATAGTTGTTTTCAGACATGAACTTGCTTACTTCCCTCCCTCATTTTTTTAAATATTTTATTATGAAACAATATATACATGCAGATTCAAAAACGTACTAAAATGGTAACATTACGTAGCTTTCCTTTTCGTCGCTAAACTGAATGTACGATCTGCCTGGGAATAGCTTATACTAAATCGGATGAATTGCACCAGAAAAAGAAACAAAAAACGGGCTAGTTGCTTAAAAATCCTTATACTGCTTATAGTTTTATTGTTTAGTTGTTAACTAAAGTAAGTTATCTCACAACTTACTTTAATTAACTGAACTGGAAACTTGAATTTAAAGCCATCAGTATTCTGTGTAAATTATACAGTGTATGCCACCGAAAAGGTTGTTCCAATTTTCTGGCGAAGACATACTAGAAAAAGATAGAAACAACTACTTGCAAGCGAAAAAAGTGTAAATAAAATTTTGTTCGAATTTCATCAGCGGTCTAAAATGAGATTCACGTTACTGTAACAGAAATTAAAGTTGTCTCGTGTTCCCAAGAGAAAGTTGTAAATGGCCAGGAGGTCTAGTCCCTCATCCCTATTCAGATAGGGTTTCCTTTGTTTGATAGCTTTGGCCAATGATGGTGTGATTTTCATCATTTTGTGGCCTAAATGTTATGACCCGTTGCCCAGCATTGCTCAAAAACGGCAAATAATCAAGTTTTACGGGATTGCTGTAGTTCCTTGATCTAATTAAGACAAAGGGATCTGGCGGTCTCATGAGTTATAAAACAAGTGACTTGCTTCTTTCCTCAGTCAAGTGGTTGTGTTTACACTAGTACTTGTTGCTTTCTTTAGTCGTTGTGTTTACACTAGCGCCTCTTCTTGTTGATTGGTGGAAGACGTGTTTGCGGATTGAGACACAGTCGCATTAACGTCATCTGATCCTCGCCTTGGAGTGTGCCGTCTCAGGAGTCTTTTTAATACAACCTTAAGATTTCCACCAAAGTACCCATAAAGCAATGGATCTAATGCAGCATTTAGGCATATCAGAAGTTGGGATGCCCTCCAGACGAGACCGGGGGAAGCTAAGTGAAAGTAAATTAGTGTTCGTGTGATCATGAAGGGAGACCAGCAAATAACAAAAGCTATAGTTAAAGCTGCGAGTGTTTTGGCAACTTTCTTGTGTTTTCGATTTGACGCTTCACTGGAGGAGCTTTGTCTTGGTATTGCTCTATCTCGAAGCGCGCGGTAAATACGGGTTTGTGTTACTATCATATATAACAACGGGAGAACAAAGAAGAAAGCTCCGTGTAAACTATAGTATATTTGTCGGCCTTTATTCCCCCATGATGTGTTAACGCAAACAATGTTTCCTTTGTCACGTATTTCGACGCGGTAGATGAAGATCAAAGGTGAACAAACAGCGAAGCACAAGATCCAGATTAGTGCCAATGTTGCGTATATTTTCTGTGACATGTCCTTATTTCTTGCATTGAAATCCAAAGGGTCGGCCACGGCCCTTAGTCTCTGATAACTAATTACCACAAGGGTACTGATGGAAGTCGTGTAGGTTGCCTCGATGAGAAATCCCTGAAGTTTACAAGTATTGTCACCGCCTACCCACTTCCAGAAAAAGCCAATGATGTTGAAAATTGTAAGAAATATGAATACGAGATCCGCACAAGCTAAATTTGCCACTAACCACGTAAAAGTATGATATTTTTTCTTCCTGATTGTCTTGTAACAGTTTCCTATGACCCAAGTATTACCAACAATTGCAAAGATGAAAACAGTGCTGTAAAATATACAAAGGAAGACTATTATGGCGAGCGGGAAACCGTCGCTATCAGCCATGGCTCATCAGTAACAAACGTGACAGTGTTCTAGAATGAACTGCGGTCGTGCTGTAATCACGATGAGAAACTTGTTTTTTGCGAGTCGTATATCGCTGACGTGTTTCCGGAAAGACTAACAAGGCAATATTGCAATCTATTTTGATTTCTGAAGGCTAATAATACTCGAAGTTTCAATATAAGCTGGTTTGAAAGAAGCTTAACTTAAAACGATATTTAAACTTAAATATTTAAAATTAAGTAAAAACAAATGGAAATTTTACCTGTAAAGTAAAAACAATTTGAAATTTAACCTGTTAGACTTGGGATCATTAATTAAAAGAGTAAGTGGTCTTAATTTAATTCAGGCTATTTAACACATAAATACGTTTTTAACTAATTAATTACCACAAAGACAGGGGAGAGGAAGATCGCGTTGTCTCAGGGGCACAATTTTCGGAAAATATCTGTTCGGAAGACGATTTGAGATCTAGAATTTTCGGAACATTTTCGTAACATTTCTTGCTTGCCTGCCTCTCCTAGGATTTCCGAACATCTAAAGAATGGTATAATTGTCCATTTTGAACGGATTTTTACCCTAAAAAGGTCACCTAGAATTTTCGGGAGCCTTTATTCTGGGTGAAATTTTCGAAAAAGTACGTTTTGATCGCTATAATTTTCGGATTACTGGACTTTCAGCTAGGAAATCCGAACAGATGAAACATTTTTAGGGGATAAAAATATGCCTATATCTACCGTTTAAATACTATAATACGTTTAACAATGCTATTTTTAAGTGGTTTTGAGCCATATTCTCGTTGGGTGCCCCTGTTGTCTACTGTGCTATCAGTATTATTAATTAAAATTAAAATTAAAATTAAAATAAAAATAAAAATTAAAATTAAAATTAAAATTAAAATTAAAATTAAAATTAAAATTAAAATTAAAATTAAAATTAAAATTAAAATTAAAATTAAAATTAAAATTAAAATTAAAATTAAAATTAAAATTAAATTAAGATTAAAATTAAGCAACAACAACGACGATGGCAGTCAGAAAACCGGTCTCCTGAACAAATGAATTTGCGTTCTTTCAAACTCTAGATCTTTCATCCTCTATTGCCAAGTGAAGTTGGTTTCTTATGGACTCCATCCAAGTTCAAAAAGAAAGTAAAACATTCGTCGTCGTGTGTTCACGTCGTCAATTTTACGTCGCAATAGCAAATTTCACGTCAGGGTCTTGTGGCTGACGTCTAAGAAATGTGCCAAAAAGCGTGATGCACGTGCAATGCTGTTGTTTTAATGCCTATAATTAACCGTTATTGGACGAGGTTGAGCAAAATATCGTGATTCTGCGATAACCGAGTTCAATAATTGTTTTATCATTCGATCACCGAGTTTGTTTTTTTAATGAATATCCTCGGGAAGCAAAGCGATCTGCCATTTTCACGTAAGAGCGATCGCAAGAAAGAGAAAACAAGGTTTCCTTTACTCATGTACAGAATATTATTTGTTGCCAAACGCAGTTGGACGGCATTGCGCATGAGCAGACCATTATTTGTAGGCAGTTATTTGCAGGTCACGTGGTGGGTCGTCGTCGTCTTTTCTAAGCTAAGATGTGCCCTAAAGTTCCCTAAAGTATTGCCTCAACAATAGGCTTTTGTTAAGAAAAAATACCTCCTGAAAAAAATGCTTAATTTATAGTTGAGCTTAATTAACATTCCACGATTTACCTCAACCTCTGTCAACTCCATGTTAATTTCCGCCCCATGATCCCGGTGGCGTTGTAGTCGTCTGAGGTAATTAAGATCTGTATAAACATGTATTGCAGAGCAAAACATAATAATCAAGAAAAATACCCATTCATTGAAGGAAGGAGTGACAAAAATTTCAGAGTTGTAAATTTATTCACGGGCAGTATTTTTGCGATAATTTTATTTTGCACTGTGATGTTATTCGGTTCACAGGCATGGTCATCATTGTCGTTCGTCCCCCTGGGTGAGGTGCGGCACCTCGCAGAACTGCCGCTCGTGCTCATTTTGTAGTCATAAACAAAGGTGCTGGACAGTTCTATCTGAGCTCTGATACGAGGTAGCGTCCAATCTCAATACTTTTTTCCTGAGTTGGAAGCAACGAACAGCAGTAAAAGTCGTTGAAAATGAATTGCAATACATCAAAATGTATGCAGCAGGAGTTTGAGCCAAAACTGCAAAGGGATATTTTAAAATGTCGAAGAACAAGTCATTCTACTTCAGAGCAAGGTTTGGAGCAATTTATGGTGCTTCTAAAACTAAAAAGTACCTTTTTATATATCAATTAAAGCCGATACCAGAAATTTCAGTAAAAAATATCAGCAAATTTTTTTACTAGACGCGATTTTCTTCGAACAGTAGGGTCCTTTTAAGCGCTAATTTCTCAAGAAATATTTACCATCAATGAAATCGGAATATTTCGTATTATTGCCGAATGATATATGTTGTTCTTTGCAAAGTTTCGCAGTCATCGCGTTAAGAACCAAAAAGTTATGACGGAAAATTTGTCACAGCAAAATGCTCTTGTATTAATTACGGAGCCACCTTAAAGAGCGTCTTTGTCAATGCTTTGTTTGTTCAAAAGAAAATGTAGTTAACAACTATTAATTTTTTTTAGATTAAGAAACTGCCAAAAATTAGAATTTATGCAAAGTTGAAACGACGGTTTACCAAAATACGGTAAAATAAGACAACTTTTACAGGTTATCGCTTTAAAAGAGAACATTAGGCCTGATCATGAATTGAATTGTTTTCCATGTCCATTCTGCACCTTTATCATTTCTTAACTTGCAATATCCGTAATCTGAACAGTTTGCATGCCGCGTACCACCGTATAATACTCTATTTTCCCTAACGTTTTATTAATTCAGTTTTTATTAACGCTATAGTAAGGTGGTTACACGACCCCACAGATATGTATTGACTTCACTATAAGTATTTTCTAAACTAAATAAAAAATGTGCACAATGATATGTATGTAGTACATTCCATTTTCATAGACTACGAGCAAGCTCTCTGTTTAAAGTGGCGAGTGAAGCCAGCCGCGGTGGGCGTGACGTTAACGCCTAACATCTACCTCAGTTGGAGAGCTTGCTGGTCTGGTCCCGATTGTTGAAACGTTGGATAGCGCTATCCACCAAATAAATCACTATCCAGTGGATAGCGCAATTGGTTCTCCTATTTCATTTCCACTGGATAGTGATTTATCCCGTGGATGGCTTTATCCCAGGCCCTATCCAACGTTGAACAACCAGCGCCTGAAATGTCAGCTACCTACTACTCGCCCCATCCCCCCACCGTTGGGTGGCTAATCGAGAGAGACGCCTGGCGGCGTTTGGCGTGGGCGGTGTGGAACGTAAGAGGCGCCTAACATTTTAGACAAAAATCTGCTGGTAGGCTTTTATGTTGAACGTTCACAGTACTGATCTAGACTTTGATTGCTCGTTGTGTTTAGTGTGTTTGCTTGAATCACAGTCATGCTATTAACATCATGTTCCCGTTGCCGTGATGAATGCCACCTCAGAACTCTTCGTAATACAGTTTTTAGATTTCCACCATAGTAGCCGTATAACAAGGGATCCAAAGCAGGGTTGACGCATATCAGAAGTTGAGATGCTCTCCAAGCAAAATCAGGTGACGCCAAATGGAAGTAAATTAGTGTTCGTGTAATCATAAAGGGTGACCAACAGATAGCAAACGCTATAGTTAAAGCTGCAAGAGTTTTGGCAACTTTCTTGTGTTTTTGATTTGACTCTTCGCGGGAATAGCTGTGTCTTGGCATTGCTCTATCTCGAAGGACGCGGTAAATACGGGTTTGTGTTACTATCATATATAACAACGGGAGAACAAAGAAGAAAGCTCCATGTAAACAATAGTATATTTGTCGGCCTTTATTTCCCCATGATGTATTAACGCAAACAACGTCTCCGTTTTCGAGTGTTTCCACACGGTAGATGAAGATCAAAGGCGAACAAACAGCGAAGCACAAGATCCAGATTAGTGCCAATGTTGCGTATATTTTCTGTGACATGTCCTTATTTCTTGCATTGAAATCCAAAGGGTTAGCCACGGCCCTTAGTCTCTGATAACTAATTACCACAAGGGTACTGATGGAAGTCGTGTAGGTTGCCTCGATGAGAAATCCCTGAAGTTTACAAGTGTTGTCACCGCCTACCCACTTCCAGAAAAAGCCCACGATGTTGAAAATTGTAAGAAATATGAATACGAGATCCGCACAAGCTAAATTTGCCACAAACCACGTAAAAGCGTGATATTTTTTCTTCCTGATTGTCTTGTAACAGTTTCCTATGACCCAAGTATTACCAACAACTGCTAAGATGAAAACAGTGCTGTAAAATATACAAAGGAAGACTATTATGGCGAGCGGGAAACCGTCGCTATCAGCCATGGCTCATTCAGTAACAAATGCGACAGTTTTCTAGAATGAACATTGGTCGTGCTGAAATCACGATGAGAAACTTGTTTTTTGCGAGTCGTATATCGCTGACGTGTTTCCGGAAAGACTAACAAGGCAATATTGCAATCTATTTTGATTACTGGAGGCTAATAATACTCGAAGTTTCTATTTAAGCTGGTTTGAAAGAAGCTTAACTTAAAACGATATTTAAACTTGAAAATTAAGTGAAAACAAATGGAAATTTAACCTGTTAAGTAAAAACAATTTGAAACTTAATCTGTTAGACTTGGAATCATTAATTAAAAGAGTATAGTAGTCTTAATTTAATTCAGGCTATTTAACACATAAATACGTTTTTAACTATTGTAATTACCACAAAGATACGGGAGAGGAAGATCGCGTTGTCTAAGGTGCAACCAGCGTCAATTTTTGGAAAATATCTGTTCGGAAGACGATTTGAGATCTAGAATTTGCGGAACATTTTCGTAAAATTTCCTGCTTGTCTGCTTCTACTAGGATTTTCGAACATCTAAAGAATGGTATAATTGCCCATTTATAACGGATTTTTACCCTAAAAAAGTCATGAAATTTTCGAAAAGGTACGTTTTGATCGCTATAATTTTCGGATCACTAGACTTTCAGCTAGGAAATCCGAACAGATGAAAAATTTTTAGGGGATAGAAATATGTCTATGTCGACCGTTTAAATACTAAAATACGTTTAAGAATGCTATTTTTAAGTGGTTTTGAGCCATATTCTCAGGGGCACCCAACGAATATTTTTCTGAAAATGAGCCGTTAACTACAGAAAACGAAAATTTAGACGCTTTTAAGGCATTTTCAAGCGCTTTTCTGTGTTGCTGGAAAGAATTTATCTGTTCCTCACTCCCAGCAGGTTAGATGGCTATTCTCCCAGCCAGCAGAGCGGCCTTTTCCATGTTTACCAGCCAGCAGAAAAAAAAGACATCAGTATTCAAATAAGCGCCGCAGGCTTGCTTGGAAATTGCGGCGCTGATTCGAGTATATACGGTAAAAATTAATAACACACAGCCTTACCTCTCGCTTGTCAACCAAGAATACTAACAACTACAATGGTAATGAAAAAGGAACATCACTAAAGCTTCCCTAGATGTACCTTTTGTGAATCCTATTCAGTCCAACTTAAATATAATACATCAGGCGGTTTAATAGGTTTTGACAACGGTGAACTTGCGCTCCGCCAAAACTGGAATGTTTTAATTAAGAATTTTTTAACAGTTGTGTAACACTATTATGTAAGATGGACGAAAAGAATGCATTTACCAAGAACATGCAGATATAACACTTTATCGTGACTATTGGCAACCTTAAGATACCTTTCCTTTACAACCCGATAAGTTTGTTCTGCAGTTGGTGCTTCCACAAAAAACCTAAAACACTTAAATCTAAAAACAAGGAAAAAAAGAACCATTAGATGAATATTAAAGAAAACCTACTAAATCCAGCTGAAAGAGGTGTAAAATATAATTACAACAGACAAGTGTTTTTTGTTTAAAAAATAATAATAATAATAAAATTTGTTGCTATCAACATCATCCATCACGGGCATGTAGAGAGGTTTAATTAAATCAACTTTTCCCAAATTTGGTTATATTTTCTGAAAACATGGTTGAAATTGCATTTCTCTTCTTGTCTGTATGTTAAAGCTTTTTCCTTAAAACAGAGCTCCTCAATAACTGCTCTTTATTTTTTCCATTTCTAAACATACACATACTAAATAAGGGCTAGAACATTTTACTTCTTGGTTGAGCAACTTTAACCGCATTAAATACAGTTATAATTGAAACATGAAATTTCTAGTGAAGATTAAAAAAATTTACATAAATGTACCGCATAAACCATGAATCAGTATCTGCAATCCACACTACATCTGCAACTTGCACAAAAATCATTGTAAAATAACATAAAAAATGAAGACCATTGTACACACATCAGCAGTAAAAATATAACCATGTCTTCCAAATTAAACAAGAAAGTTATTTAGGAATTTATTAAAACAGCTCTGAGACAGTTACCCTAGTTGAAACAAAACAAAAAAGGGATAAATGATTTTAAAAAAAAGTTGAGAAGGACAAATAACTGATAATAAGGCCAAGCTAACAGCACCCATCTTCAGAAGCCTTACACCACGTGTGGAAGAAGAGAGGGTCAAAAGAATCAACAGTAAAAGAATGCTCGTTGTCTTAACTGTAGCCCCACCTACAGCAGGAGAGAGGGTCGCAAGGACGAACAGACAAAGAATGCTCGTTGTCACAACTCTAGCCCCACCTAATGGCAGAAGAGAGGGTCGCAAGGACGAACAGACAAAGAATGCTCGTTGTCACAACTCTAGCCCCACCTAATGGCAGGAGAGAGGGTCGCAAGGACGAACAGACAAAGAATGCTCGTTGTCACAACTCTAGCCCCACCTAATGGCAGGAGAGAGGGTCGCAAGGACGAACAAACAAAGAATGCTCGTTGTCACAACTCTAGCCCCACCTAATGGCAGAAGAGAGGGTCGCAAGGACGAACAAACAAAGAATGCTCGTTGTCACAACTCTAGCCCCACCTAATGGCAGGAGAGAGGGTCGCAAGGACGAACAGACAAAGAATGCTCGTTGTCACAACTCTAGCCCCACCTAATGGCAGGAGAGAGGGTCGCAAGGACGAACAAACAAAGAATGCTCGTTGTCACAACTCTAGCCCCACCTAATGGCAGAAGAGAGGGTCGCAAGGACGAACAAACAAAGAATGCTCGTTGTCACAACTCTAGCCCCACCTACAGCGGGAGAGAGGGTCGCAAGGACGAACAGACAAAGAATGCTCGTTGTCACAACTCTAGCCCCACCTAATGGCAGGAGAGAGGGTCGCAAGGACGAACAAACAAAGAATGCTCGTTGTCACAACTCTAGCCCCACCTAATGGCAGGAGAGAGGGTCGCAAGGACGAACAGACAAAGAATGCTCGTTGTCACAACTCTAGCCCCACCTACAGCGGGAGAGAGGGTCGCAAGGACGAACAAACAAAGAATGCTCGTTGTCACAACTCTAGCCCCACCTAATGGCAGGAGAGAGGGTCACAAGGACGAACAGACAAAGAATGCTCGTTGTCACAACTCTAGCCCCACCTACAGCAGGAGAAACAGTCACAAGGACAAATGACCAATGAATACTCAAACATGAGCAAGCCCTTTAGTGAGAGGAATAGTGTTCTGTTTACATAGACTTACTCTACTGTCAGGCAGGTTAAGGTAAAAAAAGTTTAAACATGACCCAGTGGTTGACTGTCTGCCGCTATATGCGAAAAGGAAATCAAAGATCCATTGCTAAAATTACCAAAATACACTATACAACACAGTTCAATGATGCATTATCTTCACACCTACCAGGTACATGTCTACAGAAACGAATGTCTTTTTATAAGTAAATCAATAAATTGTTTTTTAAGGGGAATTTTCAAAGATGTTTGTAGCAGCATCAAAGTTCAATTATCATTCTTTACATGTGTATGTTTCCATAATGTTCTTTCCTGTCCTTTGTACTAGGATAAATTAAATTTCATGATTAATCATTATGGTACTTCACTGATCCATTGACTACAAAAAGATCTTATGTTGACATTCCTGTTCTGATTGATACCATAACATACATTAATTATATTACTCATAAAATAAATGTTTACCTGGGCTCAAGTCAAATTTCCTCTCCTGTCACGACAAGCTTAAGAAAAAGAAACAGAAAAACATTATTATTATTTTCATTATTATTCCCATTTGTGCAGCACTAATTGCTGATGTACATGGCACAATATTACTCTACCTCTGATGATGAATATGGGGAAAATAATATTAAATTTAGACAACAGACAAAAATAATAATAAATAGGTCAGTGTTTGTCCAGGGTCACATCCAACTTCAATATGATGTATGAAATATCAGGATATCCAGGTTAACATGGTATAACAATTGCATACTTGTAATTTCCTACTAAATTCTTATTTATTATTATCTGTTTCTTAGAATATGTATTGAAATTACTGCAGAGAGAAAAGTGTATGCTGCACTACTAGGACTCAAAAGCTGAGTTTTAGTCTCTTGAATGTAGAACTTATTCCATAGTGTTTCCTTTTTTATATCAATGAGAGCTATAAGGATGAGAAAACCAACTTGGAATATTGTGTTTTTCAGTTAATATTAATCAGCCTAGACGTATTATTTCAAACTTGACCTGTTGCAGCCATTGTTTAATTCTGCAGTATCTATTCTAAAAAGACACTTGTAACAAATCTTAGTGTGGGTTAAGTAAGATAGCAAATACAAAAACATGAATTATCCATGTAACGTACTACCATTCTAGAGCTATATTGTTTTAATGTGAGGGTACATGGGGTGGGTTAATAAATCATAATGAAACTTCTTAATACAAATAGGGCTGTATAGGTAAAAGGATTACAGAGGATAAGCTTCTTTATGACTCAGTCAATTCTAAACATGCCCACCCCCCTCCACAGGCATTTGTCATTTTTTAATTCGAAAGCTGCAAATGCCTGCTCCCACTGTGGGGCCAGTAGATACATACAAAACCTCACCATGGAAATAAAAGTTGGAACAAATGCCCCAGTATCAAAGCAGAAGTTACATGTACGTCACCTTGTAAAAAGCTGAAAATTGTTACTGTCAAACTCCGAAAACAGTGAACACCTCAAAATTTTCAGGATTGTTGATTGTGTACTGGCCAAACACAATTAAGTTCAGGAATATGCAAGCAAAACTCTAAACCACAAACTAATTACCATTGTTGTTTGTGTGTAAGTTATCTCGCGCCTTATTGCCTGATTCTCGTAACAAAATAATATTCCATAAATATTTCTGATGTTCATGGTTTTGTGAGTTTCACAGTAAACATACTTAACAACTTAACTCAGCAAGCAACCTTACAGTTTTCCTGATATCCATACAGTCCCCAAAGACACTGCAAAGAGGACAACTTTACAACCCAAAATTACTTTATAAGATAAACTTTCCATGGTAGACTTGGCAAACAGTATGGCATATACAGAGCGCATACATAAGTACAAGTTTAGATGGTACCCCTTAAGGGGGTAAGGTTAATTAAACAATGAAAAATTTGCTACCCAAATGAAGCTTTTGTCAATGAAAAATGCCCACTGTAGGAACAAAATGCCAGAAAAATTCCCAGGGAGAATGGGTATGCTTGGAATTGACTGAGCATTAGGATAAATGAAATAAATATATTTAAATGTACAACTACACAGCATTTGAATTGAGATAAAATCTTTCCAACACAGCGTAGAAGTACAACACAATAAAAGAAAGGATGATATTCTGGAATCGAAAAAATGCAACTTTTCAAAAACACAATGAGTCGGATTTTTGAATTGCAATTGCTGTTAAAACTCGTTGTAGCACATGCTGGCTGTTTTGTTAGCTTTTTCAAAATGTTTTGTTGACGTTGTCAAGCATTATCAGAAAATATTACAGCTCAGGGTTCAGTATGAAAGCCACTGTAAATAATTAAAAGCAAAATAAAGAAACGACACCAACTAATATGCACCGAAATAATTCTTTCACAACACACTCCTCAGAAGACTCGATCTACGGTAGTATTAAAAAACAGTTTTCGGTTAATGTTATTGAATTATATTATGATAGCATCGACCAGTGGAGAAAAAAATGAGCTTACACAGGAAATGTTTAAGTTTGTTTCCCCTTGTGACATCAATTTACACGGTTGAGAAAAACATGAGGTTAATTGTCCTGTACGACTAGGCACATTTTACAATTAAAGAATTTGAATTCATTACTCATCCTTTTTATCTCCAGTATCTCGTTCGCGCTTTTCGAAATGGTTTCATCCGAAAACTACCAATACACACTGAAACTAAGCCAACCCTTGACTAACAATAAGACTAAGACTAAGAAAAGACGAATCGTTTTGAAAAGCTAACGGCTGCGCGCTAAAAAACCGAGAAGCGATTTTAATGGCATTTAGTGACATGCAGATAAGTAAGACAAGGGAATTAAAAATGCATGCATAATAGTAGACAATATATTCAGCATATTCAAAGAAACCTTACCTTTTGCATAAACATGAATCTCATGAATCGTCCTAACCAGCACCGCAGAAATACGTTTTGTGACGTCACAACACCTGGTCAGCGGTATTTGAGTTCTTTCGATCGCTTTCTTGTCCTTCGCGAGTCCTTCGCTGCTTCGCCTAGATGTGTTTATAATACGTACAGGTCGGTTTTATCGTGGAATTGAACGGGCAGTCTTCGCTTTTTTGAGACTAGCTTTCTTTAATAGATCGTAAACCGAGCTAAAGGACTTGTAAATACAGCTGAAGCGAAGTAAGTTTAACTTCGTGTAGCGTTGCGTCGAGTCAGTTTGAATTGCCTTGGGAAAAATGTACCAGAAGCTACAATGGAGAGCCAGAGAAGCAGAAGATTTTGAACACTGGCAAGGTTTTTAAGTGTAGCATTTGCATTCATAACATGCGATAGAGGTAAGACACTTTGAAAATTTATCAACAATTTTATTTCAAGACGCTAAGCTTACTCAGCTCAGCTGCCGTTTTTACCATCATTTTACAACTCTGATATTTTGTCGTAAGTTAGTATTAAGCTTTCATAACCGTGCTTTTGTCGACTTGGTTTAGCCGTCGACTTCTTTTTTTCATCGTTCAATAAAGACAAATAGTTCATTAACCACAACATGAGTTCAGTAAACATATATACACTAGGCATGTTAAGAAAGAAAAAATGACTACACATCGATTCAATGACCACACATCAGTTCAATAATCAAACCAGCAGCTTAAGGTTCCAGGTTCTATTTTTATGCCTAAGGGTAGTTACAGTGGTCTTTATTTTTCTTGGTAAGGAGGTGGGGGGGGAAAGAGGGTTTTACCGTACAGTAGTCGTTCAAAATAAAGTACATTTATAACAATTAGTCCATTTTATTGCTAGTTATTCAACATTGTCCTTTGATCAGCTTATAAAATTAATAATGAAGCCATTTCTTCCTCATGGAGCATGGAAGCACCTTATTTATTATTAGTCCGCAACTAACAAAGGGTGTATAAATAATTGCTTGTCCATATCTGTTGTTCAATGTCGATTTCACCTTGACAGTTCAATAATAATATTTTTATTTAGACAGCCATTTCTTAATCACTGTGTTTCCTTCCTCCTTTTACTTCCAAATACATCCAGAATTTACTATGACTCTCCCGATTCCAAGTTTCTGGAAGGTTTACCGTATTTCCTTGAATAATAGCCGGGGGCGATTATTATTATTTTCGCACAATTATTCAAGGGGAGGCAATTATTTTAGGGAGGCGATTATTTTAAACATTGCTCACTGGAAGTCGTCCACTAAATATTTTGTTTTATTTTCCCATTGAATCAACAAATGATCACATCAAATAAACTGAACATGGGCTTTTTTAGTGCTCCCGAGTTGGTTCCTTGATTACCTTTCATCGTCAATATCCTCAGCATCAGAGCTTGAATGTTCACTGATGAGTTTTGCCACACCAGACTCCAGGGAGGGGATTTAACAAATAGAAGATGGCAAGAAGGGTGGGGGGGGGCGATTATTTGAGGGAGGCGATTATTTGAAATATTTCTGTCTTAGGGGTGATTATTGGAGGTAGGGCGATTAATTGAGGGATCCGTGGCTATTATTCGAGGAAGTACGGTATGCATTGGTTGTTCTTTTTTAGAATGAGGTTGGGGCAAATGTTTTTGCATATATACAACAAAATTGCATTCACTTTTAATAGAATGGGGTTGGGATGATGGTCTTGTACAGGAGGTTATTAGATGTTAGCAATTTATCAGTTTTAACTTGTTTTATTCTTTAACTATATTTGTCAACTTAAAAAGTTTAATTTAATTTTTATTCTGCCTTACAGATAGTAGCAAAAGAGATTCAAACGAGCAGCAGTAGATGGAAAAAGAATGTCACAAATTGAAAAGAGAGAATGGATGTATTTAAAAAATAAACATAGTGCGTTTGGCTATTTTTCTTTTTCTTCTGTTTCTATAAACCTCCATTCATGTCAGTCATGCTTTTCATTTTGTCCATATTAACTTATGACTTTGCTTAAATCATCAACTTGTTGTTTGAATGTTGGTTCTGTCAAATAAATTGATGGCCCATTAGAGTTGTGGCTTTTAAATGAAATTTTTGTTTACAAATAGAATTTTATGTCTTTACGAGAAGTAGTTTTAATCAATAAAATTAATATGAGTTTTGCACATGACACATGAATTTAAGTGATTATCAATTAAGGACAGGGTGAGTGGTTGGGGGTAATCCTTTGTACCCCCCCCCCCACCTATAGAGCGCATTGTTGATCACATGTGGATGCAGAGTTTTGTGTCATTCTGCCTTGTTACTTCAGTGTGAAAGGACATCGAAACCTTTTCCCTACCTTCTTCCCTTTGCCTTGTCCTCATGTTCTTTTATTTGGCCTTTTAGTCCCTCACCTTTACAATGTACTGGGCTGAAAATTTTTATGTAGCCAATGTGGTGAAAGTACCCTTGATAAACCTGTTTTGTACACAAGTCATGTGATTCTGTTTATTACAATAAAATTAAAGCCGGCTATGGTGTGTCCCAAAGCCATTTTCACCCATATGGCATCTGTGTCTTAATTGCCCATTAAACAGAGCTCAGCCAATGTAGTATCCCAGTTTTTAGTAATATAAAGGAGGGAAAGACATAAATAGCATACATGCTTAACTATTTGTTACAAAACATAGTTTATAATTCCTTTAAAAATATTGAGCAATACAGAAAATACTTAGGTAACAGGTATTTTAACAACATGGGACCAAACTGGTCCTCTCTGATCAATCAGTAGTGTGAACTCTGCTGATGGGACACAAGAGTGGAACATGTCAGTGTACGCAAAGCTAGAGAAGCACACCTCATTGAGAGAGGTATTTTTCCACATACTGTTGTTTGTGGTTCTGGTGCATAATAATTATTGGTTTGTTCCACACAGACAACTTTGTTTCCTCCTTCAGATGGTCATTTACTATGCTTGTTTAGTACCTTTTTTAAATTTATTTTGTGGACTGTTTTGCAATTTGGCATCTTATGTTATTTTTAATAAAACATTCACTCCAAACAAAACTCTTGGTTGCCACTGTATTCATAACCAGAGGACCATCAGCCTTCTCTGCTTCACATCACTTCAGGCACAAATGAGTGGACAGCATTAATGGAAATTACAGAGGCATTTAATTTTGTTTGCAACAAAACTCCCTAGGTTCTCACAAAACTAACAACTCTTATTGTTGGTAACTTATGTGAATAATCCTGCCCCAGACCATTAACTGGTGTCAATAAGAAATATTTACATGCTCAGTTAAAATGTTTACTGCATTCATAACAATGGATAATAATTATTTTAAACTTTGATAACACAAAAAGAATTTCAAAACAACTTTGTGAATAATTTTCAAACTTTGTATTATCAATATTATAGAAAAAAGAATTCCTGAAAAGAAAAAAATAATAATGCATTGAAATACTTATCCTTTATACATAAACCAGAATTAAGGTTTCATTACAAATTTCTTTCAGTACAGCATCGAACAAAAAAATGGTCATTCGAAAACTTACCCCCTTGTGATCTTGTTTACGATTTTTTTTGTCGCGATCTTTTCGGTTTTTTTCTCACTTTTGGCCAGTTGTTTGACTTCTTTGGCGCTTCAATTCGGCACTTATTAGACCAACGTGTAATTCGGCAGCAAAGCACCAGCTTTATATAGAGTTTGAAATACTTGCACGGGATGGTATGAACGTGCAACTTCGCAGCGTGTCACCAAGTTGAAGGGGTCGTCTTGTCTTCGTATCAAATCGAAGTAACCCTGGCAAACCATTTCAAACGGCTCCAGCTCACCAGCTCTGCATACTTGAAGGTTGGTATGTCCTTAATAGGCATCGCTATATAGCTACAGCCTTTTGAAATATACTTGTTTTTGGCCTTTGCACACAACATCGATCATCGTGTCACGAAGACTATCGCGCCGCATACTTTCAAAAAATTCACTCGCTGTGCAAGCACAGTTTGTCTTTGGCACAATATATAATGTGTGAAAAGGAAGAAGGAAACGAGAGGCGAAGTTTAAAGATTAAGTTTTCAGTTTTCGCTCTAAGTTTTGGGGTTTTTTTATCGCCTACCGGGCTCGCGTTGAAAACCAATTCAAAGTTACCGGTGTTTTGAATTTTAAAAAGAGATGACGCTGACCAGCAAAATACTGTATCGCGCCTTCAAAAACGTATTTCTGCGGTGCCCGTCCTAACCGCCACTGAACCGTACCGTCTGGAAAGACCGCCAAATTTCGAGTGATGCCAGTTATCCAATGGCGGAGCGTAGCCTGATTTCTAATTTCTAACAACGGTGCCCACGTGCAGATTTTTTGGTCAGCGGTAAATAAATCATCAGCGCGCGACTCCGCGCGCCAGCCGCGCGCACAATTCGCGCACAAAGAAAATTTCTAGGAAATTAGAGGGATAAAATACCTCCAGCAAGAATTTTTGATACATTTGATAAATTCTTGACCGTAGATTCAATAGACTTTACTTCCCAGGAGAACAGCCGAAACCTCAGTTCCCAGCCAGCAAAATTTTCGCTGTAGAACAGATATTGTGAGGAACAGATCCGTTGGGTGCCCCTGTATTCTCGTTGGGTGCCTCTGTTGTCTACTGTGCTATCAGTAGTGCGAAGCTTAAAATTAAGCAACCACAATGACGACGGCAGTCAGCAAACCGGTCTCCTGAACAAATGATTTTGCGTTCTTTCAAACTCTAGATCTTCCATCCTCTATTGCCAAGTGAAGCTGGATTCTTATGGACTCCATCCAAGTTAAAAAAGAAAGCAAAACCTTCGTCGTCGTGTGTGTTCACGTCGTCAATTTTATCGTCGCAATAGCAAATTTCACGTCGGGGTCTTGTGGTTGACATCTAAAAAATGTACCAAAAAGCGTGATGCCCGTACAATGCTGTTGTTTTACCAATGAAAACAATTGTTCTTATGTCGTTATCCTCGCCGTCGTCCTAGGAATGGTTGCTTCAGCTCCCTAGTCTTTCTCTTTTAGACTCGGCAGATAATGATAATGATAATGATAATGATAATGATAATGATAATGATAATGATAATGATAATGATAATGATAATGATAATGATAATGATAATGATAATGATAATGATAATGATAATGAAAATGAAAATGACTTGGAGAAGTGTTTCATGATCAGTTTCCCTATCAAACAGTTGGTTGAGTAACTCTTTTGTGAGAACAAGTATCTTTTGACAAGAGTGTTTTCAGCCTGGGACCGGATGTTCAAGTTTAAAGCGATAACCTGTAATGGTCTTTGCGAGCACTCGCGAGCATTCGAGCACTACGATTTTTTTGGCGAGCACGAGCAGGGACAAAAAAAATTGCTTTGCGAGCAGCGAGCAGTTTACAGAGTACAACTCGAGAGCAGCGAGCACTTAAGAAAACAAAAATTTAAAGTTATGCAAAGTTTAAAGGACAGTTTAATTGTTTTCCATTTCCATTCTGCATCTTTATCATTTCTTAACTTGCAATATTCTAGTCTGAACAGAATTACATGTCGCGGACTACCGTATAGTACCCTATTTTTCCGAACGTTTTATAGATTCATTTTTTATTAACACCAGTAAGATAGTTACACGACCCCACAAATATGTGTTGACTTCACTATAAGTATTTTCTAAACTAAATAAAAAATGTGTACAATGTATGTAGTACATACCATTTTCATAGACTACGAGCAAGCTCTCCGTTTCAAGTGGCGAGTGAGGCAAGCCGCGGTGTGCATGACGCTAACGCCTAACATCTACTCCTCGACCAGTTGGAGAGCTTGCTGGTGTGACCCCGATTGTTCAAACGCTGGATAGCGCTATCCACCAAATAAATCACTATCCAGTGGATAGCGCAATTGGTTCTCCTATTTCATTTCCACTGGATAGTGATTTATCCCGTGGATAGCTCTATCCCAGGCCCTATCCAACGTTGAACAACCAGGGCCTGAAATGTCAGCTACCTACTACTCGCCCCATCCCCCCACCATTGGGTGGCTAAACGAGAGAGACGCCTGGCAGCGTTGGGCGTGGGCGGTGTGGGACGTAAGAGGTGCCTGACATTTTAGACAAAAAGCTGCCGGCAGGCTATTATGTTGAACGGTCACAGAACTGTCCTAGACTTTGATTGCTCGATATGTTTGCTGTGTCTGCTTGAATCACAGTCATGCTAGTAACATCATGTTCCCGTTGCCGTGATAAATGGCACCTTAGAACTCTTCCTAATACAGTTTTTAGATTTCCACCGTAGTAGCCGTATAACAAGGGATCCAAAGCAGGGTTGACGCATATTAGAAGTTGAGATGCTCTCCAAGCAACATCAGGTGACGCCAAATGGAAGTAAATTAGTGTTCTTGTGATCATAAATGGAGACCAGCAAATAACAAAAGCTATAGTTAAAGCTGCAAGAGTTTTGGCGACTTTCTTGTGTTTTTGATTTGACTCTTCGCGGGAATAGCTGTGTCTTGGCATTGCTCTATCTCGAAGGGCGCGGTAAATACGGGTTTGTGTTACTATCATATATAACAATGGGAGAACAAAGAAGAAAGCTCCATGTAAACAATAGTATATTTGTCGGCCTTTATTTCCCCATGATGTAGTAACGCAAACAACGTCTCCGTTTTCGAGTGTTTCCACACGGTAGATGAAGATCAAAGGTGAACAAACAGCGAAGCACAAGATCCAGATTAGTGCCAATGTTACATACTTTCTCTGTGACATGCTTTTATTTATTGCATTGAAGTAGAACGGGTCGGCCACGGCCTTTAGTCTCTGATAACTAATTACCACAAGGGTACTGATGGAAGTCGTGTAGGCTGCCTCGACAAGAAATCCCTGAAGTTTACAAGTGTTGTCACCGCCTACCCACTTCCAGAAAACGCCAATGGTGTTAAAAATGGTAAGAAATATAAACATGAGGTCGGCACAAGCCAAATTTACCACAAGCCACGTAAAAGGGTGATAATTTTTTTTCCTGATTGTCCTGTAACTGTTTCTTATTACCCATGTATTGCCAACGACTGAAAAAATGAAAACAGTAACATAAAAGAACCAAAGAAAGATCACAACGGAGAACGGAAAACCGTCGCTTACAGCCATAGCTCTTCAGCGGTAACGCAACAGTGTTCTAGAATGAACAGTCATCCTGTTATATTTTTTACTACCGTCGTGTATCGTTGACGTGTCAGTTCCGGTAACTGGCAACTCAATATTTTAAACGATCTAACTGTGACGACTTCTGGAAGCTTATTTTACTCGAAGCTGAATATCAGCAAGTGCATATAACCTCAAGTAAATACAATTTGAGATTTAACCTGATAGACTACAACTTGAAATCATTGATTTAAAATAGTCATTACAGTTTCACCGTACTGTTTAGGCTACCGAATATACTTTTAATTAATTAAGACAAAGATAGGTATAAATTAAAAGCTTGGCAAGGGTTTTCAAACTGAGAAAGAGGGAGAAGTCTAGCGGTGTATGTTAGCCAGCCGACGCAAGGAAGCGTCTTCGGAGTACCCTGCTAGCATAGCCATGCTCGATTATGGTGTGCTCGATTAAAAGACTTGTTTACCATTCTCTTTGTGTCGCTAGGATACAGTTTCGAATCCAGGCCATATAGCCGTGCGGTTGGTACAGAGGGCTCAGTTGTGATCAGAGGTTTATCAATAAACAGATGCTCGCGCGGCCTGCGGCAACTTCGAAGGCTTGACGCAAATCAGGCAGAGCCTTGTTTTCTCCTCCTCACCCACGAAGACAAAAAGTGGCTCTACGAACTCGTGTCACCAAGGGGAGAAGTCCAGGATCTCCTTATTCAATGGAAGATACATGTTCTTTAGAAAAATTATCAAAATTTCTTTGTTTCTTCTTAAGTTTTATAATTAGCGGAAAATTAAAATTTATGCTAGATTTGCTTATCCACCAAAAATTAGGAATTGTCTTGGAAACTCTAAACCAAAAATTGCGTTGTGATGTTTTTTGTTTTAAAAGGCCTTTTATTCGAACTGGAGACTATTTACTTTAACACCCTGATTCGACTCAGGAAGAATATAATAATGACTTTCAGGACTTTGCAAAAAATGATTGACAAAAAAAAAATAGTTGGCCTCTAAATTGTCTCGGTCCATGCTCTCCTGGTTTGATGTCGAAGGAAATCTGCTGTTTGATCATCTGGAAAGAGATGTTTTCTTTGTTTTCAGTTGATTTTGTTCAGTTTGTGCCTATCCACACTAGCCATAAAGTTGCTTATTGAGACCAATTTTCTTTTTTCACCAAGTTACTAAAGGTAATCAACCCCTCAACAGATCTCGCTTCCGTCTGTTTACGGCATTAATCATCGATCTGTCTCAGGTCGATGTGTTTGATTGAAACACAGTCATGCTAGTAACATCATATACCCGTCGCCGTGAAAAACGACCTCTCAGAATTCTTCCTAATACGGTTTTTATATTTCCACCATAGTAGCCGTACAACAAAGGATCCAAAGCAGGATTAACGCATATCAGAAGTTGAGATGCTCTCCAAGCAACATCAATTGAATTCAAATGAAAGAAAAGTAGGGTCCGTGTGATCATAAAAGGTGACCAACATATTGCGAACGCTATAGTTAGAGCTGCAAGTGTTCGGGCAACTTTCCTGTGTCTTAGTTTGATTTCTTCAGCTAAACTGTTGCGTATAGGCACGCCTCTTGGCTGAAGAGCGCTATGAATGTTTGTCTGTGTGACAATCATATATAACAAAGGTAAGACGAAGAAAAGTGTCCCATGCAAAGTGTAATATATTTGTCGGCCAGTATCCCCCCATGTCGTTGTTACACAGACTATGTCGCCGTTTATTTGTGTTTCCACGCGATATATGAAGAACAAAGGTGAACAAACAGAAAAGCACAGGCCCCAAATTATGGCCAGTTTCATGTATTTCATTCGAGCCCAGCAACTAAATTTAGCCTTAAAGGGGTGAATCACAGCCTTCAGTCTCTGATAACTTATGACAACAAGCGTTGAGATGGAAGTTGTGTAGGTTGCCTCGACAAGAAACCCATGAAATTTGCAGGTGCTATCACCTCCTGGCCAACGCCAATGAAAGCTGATAGTGTTGAAAATTGTGAGAAGAGTGAAAACAAGATCAGCGAACGCCAGATTCGCCACGAGCCACGTAAAATGATTATGCGGTCTTCTTTGCTTGATTGTTGCGTAGAAAGTGACCGCGATGATCCATAAGTTACCAACAAAAGACATAATGAAAACTGTGATATAAAGTATAATGCTGAAAACCAGTAAGATCAGGGGAAAATCATCCTCTTTAAATGCCATAGTTCATAAGGCAATAGTCGAAGCAGAAGGTTTGCTGCCATTAATTACTGCAAGAACTGTTAAAAGTATTGATAGCTTTTCTTTTTATGTCTTTTATTGTCTACTTGCCATTATTCGAAAGTACGCTATACAAGTCTGTTCTTTACTTCAAGTGCTATAATAGTGCACTGAGTCTTTGCTTGCTCCAATTACTGCGAAGAAATAACTTTCCTTTTTGTCTCTTTTCATTGTGCTTTTGAAGTTATACGGAAGGTGCGCTATACGTCATGTATTATTATCATAAAGAACTGTTCTTTCAGTAATTACTTCAATTGCTTCCGGCTCAGAAAGATGTTGAACCAATCAATAAATTCAAAAACTGTCGTTAGGTAATGAATAATAATAACGACAGGTGAGTGATTAATTTTATTTGTTTAACCCTCTCTTTTAATACTTTATTCTGACATATCTTATATATACTAAATTAATTAATAGGATGTCAAACGAATCCCATAAGACAAAGTACTGTAATATTTTTTTGTGTAATCATCCTCCGCTTAGTTGACCTCCAAAAATACGAAATACCATTTGGTACTGTGTTTCGGACGAGAAGTCGTTGTTTTAAAAAGTTCCTTTAAAGAAGAGTTTGAACTAGAGGATTAAATTAACACTAAAAAAATACTAATGTTATGTTATGAAGAATTTTACGGCAGATCAAAGATTGGGCATCCTTGCATGGAATACACGGTTATCAAAATATATTGAACAGTCCGTGAGGACTGACCTCCGATGTTACATTTCTATCTATGATATACCACTTAGGTTATCGGATCTGGCCGAAACATTTGACATCTTTTAGACTTGTAGTTGACTATGAAACTTAATTTGATATCACTGGAGGATCTAGTACGTTTTTTTGGTATCTTGAAAATAAAACTTTGCGTGCGATCTCGCCTTTCCACTATGCGAGTTATGCGGTAATCTAGTAACAGGCTTCGTTGTTCAAATTTTAGTTTCGACTTTCTTCCAACTGTAAGGGCTGTTGACAAAACAGTCTTGAGAAAAAGCGAAACGTGTCTTTCGACTTTCAAGTATGACGAATACTAGCTAGCTGGCCATTAATCTTCTTGTTCCAAGGCGTAACGGTGAGGGGGAAGGTGAGTGAAAAGTGAAAACACTATCTTACGCAACAGGACTGGAACGGAAAGAAGACGGCAAACCTAGCGTGACAATAATTTTGTTAGATAACCTTTCCGCCGATCTTCACCTTCCTTTATAACAGATCTTTTTGTCAAAAAAAAAACAAAAAAAAATTAATGATAAGTGAAGATCACGACAAAAACACGCAAGTGATAGCCCTGTCACGTTTGTCAAAAAAAAGCGTTTTGCCGTCCTCTTCTTCCTGCCGTCCGGTAGCGTAAACTCACTATTGACAAATCTGACTTCAATGATAACAGGAAAAATTAAGATTTGCAGTCCAGTAGGTTGACAAATCTGTGGCTTTAATCCCCGGGGTACGTTTTCATAACCCGCTGGCGTTAACCCAATTTGAAAGAGGCAGGCAATATACACTGTTGTCGCTAGTCACTGTGACGTCAACGGATTGTATATTGCATGGACGTCACGCAAGACAACGACGCAGAAGATTAGTCAGAATATTTTTTTTCGCACGAGTGCAGAACTAAAAAACCAAAGGCAAAAATATGCATAAAGTATTACTCGATGAATTTCATCTGCTCTTTGTGGAGTATCAGCAAGGAACTTTGAAACATCCATTCATATTCTGAAACTGTGATGAGAAAAAGGGATGTTTTGAAGAGAGCCACGAGGAGGTAAGGATGTTTAGAACTTAGAAATAAATGATTAACAAAACAGTTATTGATGTTGAATGCGGCTTCCTATTTATTTAATTAATTTGTTTATTTACCAGCTTTTTCGGCACACAGGCCTGCCCAGAGGGAATGTGTACGAACGGGACTCAGATCTCCTGGGAGGTGCCACACTACCGGGGTCTAAGAGCCCTACGTACTCTTTTCGAATAATGATGAGGGTTCTTTTACGTCCCACAAGAACAAATCAGTGAAAGTGCTGTGAGACGGGACCTACTCTTTTTCGTCCTTATCCGAGAAGACTATAAAGTCTAACCATTTGCAGATCTTATTACCAAGGCAGCACTTTCTTCTCAGTTATTTTAAGACCCTGAGTGTTGGTCCGGCCGGGGTTTAAACCCGCAGCCTCTGAGCTAACCAGGCGGCGGTCATTCTGCATCATTATTCACGATCATACTCAGCCTTCCCATTCAATAATTACTGTTAAATGATATAAAAATTATCCCTTGGTGGCGTTTGCATCAATCACCAGTCCAATATTTTTGTCATAAAATGCATCGTAATGCTGAAAAAAACTGAAATTGTTAAAAACTGAGGCCCTGACCTAATAATTCCGCGTGCAAGACAAATAAAGTAGACTCTAAAAAACAACAACAAAAAAAAACTGTGAGTGGTCTGAGCCACACGAGAGGAACAACAGCTCAAACCGTTTTTTTCTGCGTGCCCTACCTTGCTACGCTAGTTTCCTGTTGATTACTATTATAACCTAACTCTTGGATTAACACATTCCTAGAGTTTTGAACTAGTGTTACGACGAAGAAGGGGATACTGTTTGAGACTGCGTCGTTGTAAATGACTGCGACTTAACCGACCGTGACTTCGTGGTTATATCCGAGCCACAAGAAGGTTGTGATCGTTTGCAAGGCATTTTCGATTCGTTGGGTGGTTGCACGAGTGTTTTCTTCGCATAATCGCCATGTCGAAAACACCATATTGACCTGCACCCCCCGTCTCCTTCTTTCGGCATAACTCCTACCCACAAGGGTTGCTGTTTCAACTCTCCTCAATCTCCCTCAGTGATAAAACCACGGCATTACGAACCTAAGCAAGTCGCTTTAACTGCTCGTCTAGTAAATTATGAAATACTCAACAGGACAGTTGCATGATGACGTCATTTTACTATAACTAGCAGAACTATCAGCTTGCTGTTTTCTAGAGCACATTAGAGCTATTGTTTTTTAAACTTCAGACTAATTGACAAATTAAAATAAGAAAGCAAAAAAGAAATGAATTCTGTTATTAGTCAAATGTCGTCATAGTGAAAATGGCCTATTTTTTGTTGTTTTGGGGTTTTGTTGTTATTGTTTTTATTTACATTTGTCTCAATGAGTAAGCTACACAACTTCACAAAAAAAACTATCTTTTTGTCCATTTTAAATACGCTCACAACACTCAATTTTCTCCTTATCTGGCCGATCTGTTTGCTTGAAACACAGTCATGCAAGCAACATCTGTATGTTCCTGTCGCTGTGAAAAATGGCACCTCAGAACTCTTCTTAATACAGTTTTTAGATTTCCACCATAGTAGCCGTATAACAAGGGATCCAAAGCAGGGTTGACGCATATCAGAAGTTGAGATGCCCTCCAAGCAACACCAGGTGACGCCAAATGGAAGTAAATTAGTGTTCGTGTGATCATAAAGGGTGACCAACAGATAACAAACGCTATGGTTAAAGCTGTGAGTATTCGGACAACTTTCCTGTGTCTTCTGTTAGTCTCTTCAGCTACAATGCTACGCATCGGAACCACTCTTCGCAAAAGAGCGCGATTAATTTTTTTTAGAGTGACTATCATATATACTAAAGGTGAAACAAAGAAAATTGCTCCATGAAAACTGTAGTAAATTTGTGGGCCAATATTCCCCCATGCTGTAGTAACACAAACTACTTGTCCGTTTTTTTTTGTTTTCAAGCGGTATATGAAGACCAAAGGTGAACAAACAGCAAAGCACAGGCCCCATATTATAGCCAGTTTTGAGAATTTCATTGTCGTCCAGCGACTAAATCTAGCATGAAAGGGCTCAATCACAGCCTTCAGTCTCTGATAACTTATGACAACAAGCGTGGAGATGGAAGTTGTGTAGGTTGCCTCGATAAGAAACCCATGAAATTTGCAAGTGTTATTACCTCCTGGCCAATGTTGGACAACGTTGAAAATTGTGAGTAAAGTAAACAAGAGATCAGCGAACGCCAGATTTGCCACGAGCCACCCAAAATGATTAAATATTCTTAGTTTGATTGTCTTTTGACATGTAACAATTATGATCCATGTGTTGCCAATAATGGACATAATAAAAAGTATACAATAACATATAGTACCGAAAACCACTATTGACAGCGAAAGACCGTTTCCAAATGCCATAGTCAGTTATAAATTCAACAGTGCAACAAGACTGTATACGCTTGCGTTAAAAACTACAATGACCTGTATTGTTAACCGGTTTTCCTTTTGGTTTCCTTAGGTTTTTATATTGAATGTGCGCGGTATCAAGTTAATAAATCATTGTTATTGTTATACTGAAGTACTCTTGTTGTATAAGTACTTTTGAGGGGGCGCGGGCGTGAAAGGGTCCGAAAACCGCAAAAACGCACAAACAAACATAAAAAAAGCAATAGCGCACCCGAAATAACCAGAAATGGAAATTGTTTGGCTTTATTTATCTGCAGTCTCGCAGTTTAAAATGTAAATTCCCGCTACGCGTCCACAAGGCATCTAGCATTCGGGTATTTGAAAACGGAGATTTTTTCCGTCTTAGCCTTCCCTCCTCACGTAAACTAAGTTTTGGGGACCAAAAACGCAAGTTTTCGAAAACGCTTTTTAAAGCGCTTTTTTTGTGTGGACGGACCAAAATGGAGGTTTTTGAATACGACTGATATATGTTGTCATATATCATACAGCGCATGCTGTGTAATGCATGCTATAGAATTTCTATTGCTTTACCGTTTTCGAGTGGACGGGTGAAAACGATTCCAATACGCTACGTGTGAACGCATTTTTTGTCGATAAATTAAATTTCAAAAAATGTCCATTTTCAAATATTTCGGGATACGCGTGGAGAAGCCCTAAGGTATGCAAACACATTCCAGTCCTGGCAGGATGTTTGTCTCCGTCATGCCTAGTCATGGGGGTACGCATGCACGCTTTGTGGAGCTCCGCTATAAATTCAAAGAACTCAAAGCCCCCAAGCCCCCACCCCCCTCCCCCAAAAAATAAGTTAAAGAAAAAAAAGAAAGGAAATTAAAAGAACGTTTCTCCAAAAAGCAGATAGCCATTAGTTATTAGTTGTTCCATTTTGTGTTTTTTCCAAGGATCAGACGGTCGCGATCGGTAAATTGAGGATGAAGGTAAATCGCGAAATACGGAATATTTTTAGGCTTCTCTCAAAAGCTGTAGTAATTAAGAATGACGAAAATGAACAAGAGAGCTGCAAGGATAGACTATATTGTTCAAATGAGAGCCCTTTACACTTGTATATACAAATCAGTGGCTCTCGATTAATCTCGATCGTACCGAAACAAACTACAACTTCACAGAGAAGATTTGAGTAACCCAGGTTTGAACTGTAATACAGAGACAAACACTTTCGAGATGAACTGCAACTTGAATGTTAAGTTGATCTTTCATTCCTCAAAAAGGAACAAAACTTAGTTATTCTATGAGGAAACTGTAATGTCTTTTTACTTGTACAATTAGCTTCTGATCTGTTTGCCTGTGGCAGATTTTTGGATCGAGTTTGTTAAGAACCTAAAAACTAACTTTTAATGCCGGCAAGATATATACTCAACTTTGAACAGTAAATCTGGGAACAAGCAAGACAACAGCTTTTGTTGTTTGTTCGAGCTCGGAAGCGAACCAATCTTACAGTTGCCAAAATTAACTGAAAAAAATGTAAGTTTTGTTATTGCACACAGACTTTTTGCGTTCGACGTTAGGAGAACGCTTCGTAATCTTTGGGGATCCTGTGGTCGATGGGATACCTGTGCATGCCAGGCGTGAAGATTCGAGATTTTTGGTTACTTGGACGGGCGATGTTCAAAATCTGCGCCATTTTGAATAATTATTAAGCGCGCGCACGAATTTTAAGCCCAATAGCCGGCCAAAGAAATTGCGGGCTCACCTTGTGGACATGCGCACACAACTATTTTTTACGTCATAAGCAATTGTCATATGGCAATCACGTGCATCACTGGTTCCATCAAGGTCAACTAGATGATTACACGGGAATATTTGAGTTCGGCAAAAGAATGAACTTTGGAGTTGTTTTCTAAGCGGGTTTTATCACTGAGCTGATGATTCTGCTAAACTTTTCGGTCAATGCCGTTCAAATCGAGCTGGAACTTCGTAGAAACACACAAATAAAGACCAGGTAACATTTGTGCCGTGAGAAGTTTACCCGTGCGTTTGAGTCTATTTACATATTTGTAGTTTAACCTCTTTCATGCACGAAAAAGTAAGCTTGAGCGTATCAGTGCAGTTTGTTACAACTGTAATGCTTTATTCACGTCTGATATCTCTACGCGGGTAATTTTGCATGATAAGTATCTCGCTCGCTGAAGCAAGCTAAGTTTAAAACATGTTGAACTGACCTACATCGTGAACGTAAAATAATCATGAGATGAAAAGTTTGCACAATGGCAAAAGATTCTGTCCGGTTCTCTGACATCAGTAATCTAGCAGAAACCTAATATGTTTCCGTCGCTCCTATGGTCATTGATTTCACTTCAAGTTGTGTCACGCAAGAAGCCAAGACTTTTAACCTTCAAGGCTACCATTTTTTCGAAGTTTGTAGTGACATGTTTATCTTTTTAACAACAAAGAACTTTTTACGATCTACTTTACATTTTTATCGACCATGCTTGAGGGAGAGTAAGACATTTTAAGAGTAGAGAGTTAATGAGTGAGATATTTTGAAGCCGTATACGCGAAGAACATTTTTTACGAAAAGAATGTTTACCTTTTAATTCATGATCTCTTCCATGATTTTGAAATCAAGCTTGACGACACAAAAGCTAATCTGGAGCTAAGAAAACTCGAACGCACTTATTGATCTATGATTACTACTAGTATATTTAATACATTCCACTTGCTGGTGAATGAAAAGGACAAAAAAACGCTATGAGCTTTAATATAAGCTACATCACAAAATCTATTCTGATCAGTAAATGTCAGAAATATCTCAGGTCAATAAAGCCGGAATTAATATTACAGTACTTCAAAACTTATGAAATGTGGGCAATATTGAGAAAACTATTTCAGGCTAGTTTTTATCTATTAACAGGTTAGAATATAACTTAAACAGTCGACGTATTATCCGTTCTAACATCATATGCCCGTCGCCGTGGAAAACGACCCCTCAGAACTCTATGTAATCGAATTTTTAGATTTCCACCATAGTAGCCGTATAAAAAGGGATCCAAAGCAGGATTGACGCATATCAGAATTTGAGATGCTCTCCAAGCAACACCGGGTGATGTTAAATGAAAGTTAATTAGTGTACGTGTGATCATGAAAGGTGACCAACATATTGCAAATGCTATAGTTAGAGCTGCAAGTGTTTTGGCAACTTTCTTGTGTCTTCTGTTAGTTTCTTCTGCGACGCTGTTGCGTACTACTTTGACTCTTCGAAGAAGAGCGCGATTTATGTTTACCTGTGTGACATTCATGTATAATAAAGGTGCAACAAAAAAAAGTGTCCCATGCAAACTGTAGTAAATTTGTCGGCCAGTATCTCCCCATGTTGTAGTAACACAAATAATTTGGCCGTTTCTTGTTTCCACACGGTATATGAAGATCAAAGGTGAACTAACAGCAAAGCACAGGCTCCATATTATAGCCAATTTTGTGTATTTCATTCTTGTCCAACGAGAAAATCTCGCCTTAAAGGGGTCAGTCACAGCCTTCAGTCTCTGATAACTTATGACAACAAGCGTCGAGATGGAAGTTGTGTAGGTTGCCTCTACAAGAAACCCATGAAATTTGCAAGTGCTATCACCTCCTGGCCAATCAGAGTAAAAGCTGACAAAGTTGAAAATTGTGAGAGAAATAAAAACGAGATCAGCGAACGCCAGATTCGCCACGAGGCACGTAAAATGATTAAATATTCTTTTCTTGATTGTTCTTTGGTACGTGACTACAATGATCCATGAGTTACCAACGACTGACAAAATGAAAACAGTACAATAAAGAAGACTGCCGAAAACCACTGTGATCAAAGAAAACTCCTCACTAAACGCCATAGCTCATAAGGCAAAATAATAAATAATAAAGACCACTCTATGAACGTTCGTTCTATTCTGCGGTTTTTGCAACTGCTTCCAATGTTTCTTTCCCAAAGGATGGACGTTTTTGTAGGTACAGAGCACTCACTAGGTCGACAAAACCCCAATATCCAAATACAAATCAGTTCCAGACTAATCAGTCTCCATAGATTTCCCTAAAAAACTAGTAGAGAGAAGTTGTTTAAAAATCAATTTCTCTTTGATTATGCGTGGATACTGTTAGGAGAAAATTGACATTGGTCACTTTTTGTACTATAGTTAATAATTATTCCTCTAGCCCGAAAGGGCTCTGAGTCAATAGCCCATGAGGCCGAAGGCCGAATCTGCTATTGATTCAGAGGCCATGAGGGCGATAGGAATAATTGTTTTAGTAAAATCCAACTAGTTGGTAAACAATATCGAGACAAAACAACTTTAGCTAGCGAAACGCGATTCAGCCACCATTGTTTTGTTGTTCAAAGCCGGCGCATTTCGCTACTAGTAGGCTGTAACATATAGCCTAGTATTAGCTCAACCAATCAGAACGCAGGATTGTTATTGACCACTAGCTGGATTTTACTAATAAGGGTTAGACACTTGTTCTTCGTGCCATTTACCGGCCAAAGAAGTATTTAACAGTTATTCCTCGAGCCCCAAAGGGGTCTGAGTCAATAGCCCATGAGGCCGAAGGCCGAATGGGCTATTGACTCAGAGGGCGAGAGGAATAATTGTTTTAGTAAAATCCAACTAGTTGTTCAAAAGTATCGGGACAAAACAACTTTAGCTAGCAAAACTTGATTCAGCCGCCATTGTTTTGGTTTTCAAAGCCGGCGCTTTTAGCTACTAGTAGGCTATAACATATAGCCTAATAGTTGCTCAACCAATCAGAACGCAGCATTGATAATAGACCACTCGTTGGATTTTACTAAATAGCCTCAGAATGGACTCGAAACTTTTCACTCTTTCATTCTAGAACCATAAGAACACCTGCGGTTATTTGCCGGTAAAGCAATAAAAATATGTATGGACCTCACCAAACTAAGACGGCGACAGGAACGGAAAAGACAAAAACCAGTAGGGTTAATGAGCAAAGCAAGATCACTACAAGTGTATCGCACTTTTTTGTTAATTCCTTTGTCGTCCCTGCTCAACTACCACGTGAAATGACCAAACTTAAGGTGTATTTGGGAACGGAAACGGAAAGGTGGTAATTTGTTTTACTATCTCTGTCTGAGCTTGGACGGCAAAGTTTACATCGACGTCGCCGTTGTCGTATCCAAGAGAGGTCGAAGGACCGTCAGTCCTCTCTTAATAGAAGTAACTTACCTTTGACTGTATTACAAAACATCGATAATTTTTCCTTGACGACGGCGAATGCATCGTGAACAAAGTTCTCTTTTGATAAACTGTCATTATATATTAATAACAATAGGCTAAGTAAAGTGAAGACGTTGACGCATTTACATTTCCCTGCTAGCAGGTGCCTAGAGGCATCTTCTAGCAGGGAACATTTTTTTTTTGTCGAAAATGGTTGAAGGTTGTTCACAGTGGTGAAGTGCAATTATTCGTGTTTAAACGATTTAGTCACTCAGTGCGATGTAGATCGCTGTGTTTCGACTGGTCGTTCCGTTTTCGATTCGGTAGGAAATTTCAGAGGGATTTAGTGTGAACCATAGGCCTAACTGTAAGAATAGAGTTGAATTTTCAAATCTATCTAGCGTAGTGTGGAAGGGGCCTGAAAGAAATAAAAAAAACATTTTTGAATTGGTTTAGTTTAGTGTGAACCGAATATATTCATCTTTTGGCGTTTCAAAATGTCTCAGTTCAGTCAGGTGTCCGCAATTTACTGGATTAATGTATAGGCTGGGAGGTTGATATGCAGCTTGTCAGTTTTGTTTTTATAATGCTCTTCCCTCGGGTTCACCGAGGGATATTTGTCTTGCAAGTTTTAGTCTATTCCAGCAGGCTTTCAATTTCGCTTTTTTCTCTTCACGGTCAGAAGCCATGCGGCCTCATGGAGTTTCTCTTCTTCTTTTTTTTTTCTCTCAGAAAAAATGGGCTTCACTTATATAAATAACACTTTTAAAATATCGGTCTAAATATTGGTGATTTTTTTCTTGTAACGAAGGATTTTTGCCCTTGTTTTGTGCTTCTCCAGAGAAAATGTCATTGTTTCTCTCTGTCAATACAAACTTTGTTCGTTCCATCTGCCAATTTCGGCCGCACATTATCTTCTTACCTATATCTCCTCTAATAGTGATAAATCCCGACAAGTAGACAGGTCTTAGCATTCGTTTTTAAAGCCTTGTTGACTGTTTCCCTAAACTCCCTCCGCTTAAAACTTGTCACATTAAAGAAGCATAAAGTAGGAACTGGTGTTTTAGTATGATGAAAGACTATGAATGATTTATCAATTCATATATATTGCCAGCAATGGTCCCAAACTACACGGCAGTAACCACGGCAGTTATTTCAAAGGTTTGTCCTTAAATAAATAACGCTACTTTTTCATTTCGTTGAAGATATTTGTGTGACGTGTGACAAACATAAAAAAGGCAATAGCGCACAGGAAATAACCAGAAATGGAAACTGTTTGGCTTTATTTATCTGCAGTCCCGCAGTTTACGAACGAGAACGTCAGTTAACGACGGCGCGCGCAATTTAAACAACTGGTTTGGCTTGACCAATGGCAGAGCGGCAAATTGGGCACCGGAAGTCGAGTTTAGTCCTTTTCGCGCGCTTTCCCGTCGTCAAATGACGTTCCCGTTCTGTTGCTAAATCAGCCTAATATAAATTCCCACAACGCGTCCACATGGCGTCTGGCATCCGGGTGTTTGAAAACGGAGATTTTTTTTCATCTTAGCCTTCCCTCCACACGTAAACGACGTTTTCGGGCACCAAAAACGCGAGTTATCGAAAACTGTCCCAGCTTGGATTTTTTTTAAAGCGCCGACTTGTCTTTTTTGTTTGGACGGACGAAAATGGAGGTTTTTGAATACGACTGAAAAATGATGTCATACATCATACAGCGCATGCCGTGTAATGGATGCTATAGAATTTCTATTGCTTTACCGTTTTCGACTGGACGGGTGAAAACGATTCCAATACGCTACGTGTGAACGTATTTTTTGTCGATAAATTAAATTTGAAAAAAATGTCCATTTTCAAATATTTCCGGATACGCGTGGAGAAGCCCTAAGGTATGCAAACACATTCCAGTCCTGGCAGGATGTTTGTCTCCGTCATGCCTAGTCATAGGGGTACGCATGCACGCGTTGTGGAGCTCCGCTATAAATTCAAAGAACTCACAGCCCCCAAGCCCCCTCCCCCCCTAAAAACAAAGTTAAAGAAAAAAAGAAAGAAAATTAAAAGAACGTTTCTCTAAAAAGCAGATAGCCATTAGTTATCTGCAATAGCTATGTCTTGTTCCATTTTGTGTTTTTTCCAAGGATCAGACGGTCGGTAAATTGAAGATGAAGGTAAATCGCGAAATACGGAATATTTTTAGGCTTCTCTCAAAAGCTGTAGTAATTAAGAATCTACTAAAATGAACAAGGGAGTTGCAAGGTTAGATATTGTTCAAATGAGAGCCCTTAACACTTGTATATACAAATCAGTGGCTCTCGATTAATCTCGATCGTACTGAAACAAACTACAACTTCACAGAGAAGATTTGAGTAACCCAGGTTTGATCTGTAATACAGACACAAACACTTTCGAGATGAACTGCAACTTGAATGTTAAGTTGATCTTTCATTCCTCAAAAAGAACAAAACTTAGTTATTCTATGAGGAAACTGTAATGTCTTTTTACTTGTACAATTAGCTTCTGATCTGTTTGCCTGTAGCAGATTTTTGGATCGAGTTTGTTAAAAACCTAAAAACTAACTTTTAATGCCGGCAAGATATATACTCAACTTTGAACAGTAAATCTGGGAACAAGCAAGACAACAGCTTTTGATGTTTGTTCGAGCTCGGAAGCGAACCAATCTTACCGTGACGGTTGCCAAAAATTAACTGAAAAACTGTAAGTTTTGTTATTGCACACAGACTTTTATATTTGATACATTCCACTTGCTACATCACAAAATCTATTCTGATCAGTAAATGTCAGAAATATCTCAGCTCTATAAAGCCGGAATTAATATTACAGTACTTCAAAACTTATAAAATGTGGGCAATATTGAGAAAACTATTTCAGGCTAGTTTTTATCTATTAACAGGTTAGAATATAACTTAAACAGTCGACGTATTATCCGTTGTAACATCATAAGCCCGTCGCCGTGGAAAACGACCCCTCAGAACTCTTTGTAATCGAGTTTTTAGATTTCCACCATAGTAGCCGTATAACAAGGGATCCAAAGCAGGGTTGACGCATATCAGAATTTGAGATGCTCTCCATGCAATACCGGGTGAAGTTAAATGAAAGTTAATTAGTGTACGTGTGATCATGAAAGGTGACCAACATATTGCAAATGCTATAGTTAGAGCTGCAAGTGTTTTGGCAACTTTCCTGTGTCTTCTGTTAGTTTCTTCTGCGACGCTGTTGCGTACTACTTTGACTCTTCGCAGGAGAGCGCGATTTATGGTTATCTGTGTGACATTCATATATAATAAAGGTACAACAAAAAAAAGTGTCCCATGCAAACTGTAGTAAATTTGTCTACCAATATCTCCCCATGTTGTATTAACACAAATAATTTGGCCGTTTCTTGTTTCCACACGGTATATGAAGACCAAAGGTAAACAAACAGCAAAGCACAGGCTCCATATTATGGCCAGTTTCGTGTATTTCATTCTTGTCCAACGACAAAATCTCGCCTCAAAGGGGTCAATCACAGCCTTCAGTCTCTGATGACTTATGACAACAAGCGTCGAGATGGAAGTTGTGTAGGTTGCCTCGACAAGAAACCCATGAAATTTGCAAGTGCGATCACCTCCTGGCCAATCAGAGTAAAAGCTGACAAAGTTGAAAATTGTGAGAAAAATAAAAACGAGATCAGCGAACGCCAGATTCGCCACGAGGCACGTAAAATGATTAAATCTTCTTTTCTTGATTATTCTTTGGTATGTGACTACAAGGATCCATGAGTTACCAACGACTGACATAGTGAAAACAGTACAATAAAGAAGACTGTAGAAAACCACCGTGATCAAAGAAAACTCCTCACCAAATGCCATAGCTCATAAGGCAACTGATTTGTGAGGGCCGGCAGCCAGTAAATTGTATATATGCTCACATTTATTATTGACAAGACAAGAGAGAATTCATTCTCTCTTGTTATTGAAGTGAACTCTATATATTGATAACTTTCCTGTCTCTTTTTTGGTACATTTATATAAAACATACTCCATATAAGTAAGAGCCTTAAAAAATTAAAAAAATATCATAATACTCTCTCGCGTTAACTCCTTCATTCCTCTAATAAAGACCACTTTATGAACGTTCGTTCTATTCTGATTTGGACATATTACTTAACGGTTTTTGCCACTGCTCCTAATATTTCTTTCCCATAGGATGGACGGTTTTGTAGGTACAGAGCACTCACTAGGTTGAAAAAATCCCAATATCCAAATACAAATCAGTTCCAGACTGATCAGTCTCCATAGATTTCCCTAGACAACTAGTAGAGAGAAGTGGTTTAAAAATCAATTTTTCTTTGATTATGCATGGATACTGTTAGGAGAAAATTGTCATTGGTCATTTTTTGTACTATAGTTAACAATTATTCCTCGAGCCCGAATGGACTCTGAGTCAATAGCCCATGAGGCCGAAGGCCGAATGGGCTATTGATTCAGAGGCCATGAGGGCGAGAGGAATAATTGTTTTAGTAAAATCCAACTATCTCAAAAATATCGAGACAAAACAAGTTTAGCTAGCGAAACGCGATTCAACCGCCATTGTTTTGGTTTTCAAAGCCGGCACATTTCGCTACTAGTGGGCTATAACATATAGCCTAGTATAAGCTCAACCAATAAGAACGCAGGATTGATTATTGAACACTGGTTGGATTTTACTAATAAGGGTTGGACACTTGTTCTTCGTGCCATTTACCGGTCAAAAAAGTATATAGTAACAGCTTCAGATTCGGACTCGAAACTTTTAACTCTTTCATTCTAGAACCAAAAGAACACCTGCGGTTATTTGCCGGTAAAGCAATAAAAATACGTATGGACCTCACGAAACTACGACGGCGACAGGAACGGGACCGTCAAAAACCAGTAGGGTTAATGAGCCGAAACAAGATCACTGCAAGTGTATCGCGCTTTTTTGTTAACTTCTCTGTCGTCTGTGCTCAACCACCACGTGAAATGACCAAACTTAAGGTTTATTTGGGAACGGAAACGAAAAGGTGGTAATTTGTTTTACTATCTCTGTCTGAGCTTGGACGGCAAAGTTTTCATCGACGTCGCCGTTGTCGTATCCAAGGGAGGATGAAGGACCGTCAGTCCTCTCTTAGTTGTAACGTGCCTTTGACGGTATTACAAAACATCGATAATCTTTCCTTGACGATCGCGAATGCATCGTGAACAAAGTTCTCTTTTGATAAACTGTCATTATATATAACAATAGTAAAGTTAAGACGTTGAGGCATTTACATTTCCCTGCTAGCAGATGCCTCTAGGCATTTGTCTTTTTGTCGAAAATGGTTGAAGGTTGTTCACAGTGGTGAAGTGCAATTATGCGTGTTCAAACGATTTAGTCACTCAGTGTGATGTAGATCGCTGCGTTTCGACTGCTCGTTCGGTTTTCCATTCTGTGGGAAATTTCAGAGGGATTTAGTGTGAACCATAGGCCTAACTGTAAGAATAGAGTTGAATTTTCAAATCTATCTAGCGTAGTGTGGAAGGGGCCTGAAAGAAATAAAAAAACGTTTTTGAATTGGTTTAGTTTAGTGTGAACCGCATGATATATTCATCTTTTGGCGTTTCAAAATGTCTCAGTTCAGTCAGTTGACGGCAATTTACTGGTCAGGATTAATGTAGGCGGAGGTTGATATGCAGCTTGTCAGTTTTGTTTTTTTAATGCGCTTCGGCAGTTTCTTTGATCCAAAAATTGTATAAGGGTTCCCGGAGCGATATTTGTCTTGCAATTTCTAGTCTATTCCAGCAGTTCCAATTTCGCTTTTTTCTCTTCACGGTCAGAAGCCATGCGGCCTCATGGAGTTTCTCTTCTTCTTCTTTTTTTTTTTCGTTCAGAAAAAATGGGCTTCACTTAACACGTTTAAAATATCGGTCTAAACATTGGTGCTTTTTTTCTTGTAACGAAGGATTTTTGCCCTTGTTTTGTGCGTCTCCAGAGAAAGTGTCATTGTTTCTCTGTGTCAATACAAACTTTGTTCGTTCCATCTGCCAATTTCGGTCGCACATTATCCTCCCACCTATATCTCCTCTAATTGTGATAAATCCGGACAAGTAAGACAGGTTATTAGCATTCATTTTGAAAGCCTTGTTGTCTGTTTTCCTACACTCCTTCCGCTCAAAAATTGTCATATTAAAGAGGCATGAAGTAGGACCTGGTGTTTTAGTATGATGAACGACTATGAATAATTTATCAACTGCTATTGCCATCAATGGTTCCAAACTACACGGCAGTTATTCCAAACGTTGTCCTTAAATAAATAACGCTACTTTTTCATTTCGTTAAACGTTAATTTATGAATTTTGAATAAAAACACAGAGAAAAGCTTTTTGTGACGTGTTGTAGCTTATCTGTTTATCTAAACTCCCTTGCTAAGTTTTTAATACATATCTTTTTGGACGCGTGTTTAGAGCCTATCTTCAAGTAATAAACTGAAAAGAAACCACAATGAAATCGACAATAACGAATGCAGTATGTCAATAACAGTACAAAGAACAACAGATATTCCTATTTGCAATATTTGTCAGTTACGTCCGATGTAAAAGACCTGCTCCAATTCATAGTCATGTCTTTTTTTCCCGGAAAATCGTCGGTATAATTCCCTTCAAAGCCATTTCTTCAGCAACAAATTAACTCGGAACTCCCCGCTTATTTTCTTCCTCCTCTATTAAAGCGTTTGTTCGAAAAATAGCCAGACTGGTCAGATTAGAGTCACGTCGTTGCATGTAATTGCAATTCAGCAGACGCCGTAATCCAGACTTGAGGTTACCGCCAAAATACCCATATAACAAGGGATCCAGTGCAGCATTTAGGCATATCAGAAGTTGGGATGCTCTCCAAACGAGACCCGGGGAAGCCAAATGAAAGTAAATTAATGTTCGCGTGATCATGAAGGGAGACCAGCAAACAACAAAAGCTATAGTTAAGGCAGCAAGAGTCTTTGCAATTTTTTTGTTTCTTCGATTTGATTTCTCAATAAATGAGTTGCTTATCACCTCAACTCTTGAACGAAGAGCGCGTTTAATCTGAGTCTGAGTGAAAATCATATACGCCAGGGGGGCAATGAAGAATAATGTTGCATGCAAACTGTAATAGATTTGTCGGCCATCATTTCCCCATGTGGTATTAACACAAACCACATCGCCACTTTGTATTTCGACGCGGTATATGTGAACCAAGGGTGTGCAAACCGCTAAGCATAGAAACCAAATTAGGATAATTTTCAAAAATTCTCTTCGTGGCCAACTACCAACTCTTGAATTAAATGGATCAGTAATAGCCTTCAACCTCTGATACGTTATCACTGCAAGTGTTGTGATCGAAACGGTGTAGGTTGCTTCCACAAGAAATCCGTGAAGTTTACAGGTGACGTCGCCACCCACCCAACGCCAAAAAAAGCTGATAATATTAAAAAACGTTAGAAAAATAAATAAGAGATCCGCAGACGCTAAATTTGCCAAGAGCCACATCACAGGAAAATATCTTCTCTTCAGGGTCGTGTAGCAGGTTTTTATAACCCATATGTTGCCAACGATTGACAAGATTGAAACAGCGCTATAAAATATGCTGAGAAAAACCAACACAAAAAGCGGAAAACCATCGCTGGTCGCCATCGTGTTTCCTGATAATGGATTAACAGCTCAACATGCATATACTTTAAGAAGACAACTCAGTCAGTAGTTTCACTCGTACTTCTCTCTTGCTTTCCAGTTGAAATTTCTGGCGGGAAAACTGGAGAGACCAGGCCTAAACTCAACGCTTTTTTCCAGAGTGCTGTTTCACAACTTGATCGATCATTCTGCTTTTCTTCTCTGGCTCCAGTTTAAATTACATTTTATGTTACGTATAACTTTTCCATTTCCCCTGTCACGTCATCAAACTACAAATAAAAGCCTTATAAACCGGCTGTGTGTGATTATCTTTTTTGTTTACTTCACACTGCGCTACCTCTCGTGAATTACAGTCCTTGGACACGACTTGAATAAATAATGTATGTCACTGTTTGACACCTGTGTACGGCTCTTTATTTGTTTTTTTAACGAGGAAACTAACATGTTTTCCGTTATAGCAGTTACCTTTAATTTAAAATACCTCTTGTTTAGAATTTCATTCACGCTAGAATATCTGTTGTCTGGTATATTTTTTCTAAAAAAAAGCCGTACTAACCTAATATTTACTTGTTCAAATAGTACTAACTTAATATTTACTTGTTCAAATAGTACTGCAAGTGTTTTATGGTGAAGGGAGCGAATGATGAAAGATTCCTTTCTTGAATAATAATAATAATAATAATAATAATAATAATAATAATTCAGCATTTCGCAATTATTCTGGGGTACAACCACCTGATCTCAGTACAGATCATAAAACTTGCCTTGAGGGGGTATTGTTTGTAGCTATATATTTTCCTGCCCATATGACTTTTCATTTTCCCTTTAATTGTCATTTTTTTTTTCTTTTCTGCTAATGGAACAGCTGATGATTTTGGTAATAACTTTGTGTGACTGTTTGTTTATTTCTTTGTAATTCCTTTTATGCAGTTACACAAGTCGCCGATGGGAGGTAGCCTGCGTGGCAGGCGCAAAAAGGGGAGGGGGGAGGGGGAGGGGGAGAAAAGCGCGAAAGCTAATGTGAGCACCATAGTACGTGTTCTCATTAAGTCCGTTTTAGTTTATGACAGCGAATTCTATGACTTGTCCTAAGTTACATGGAAGGCTTCAATGTCGAGATATTTATGTCAATTTTTGCTTACTCTGGGTGCCAGAGTTTTTTTCTCCTACTCTGGGGTGACGGTCTCGCCGCTGGTGAGCGAGAAATCCTCTGGCATCCAGGATAATTTTCACTTTGAACGCGTTGACATTCTTCAGGGGCCATTAGAAGTCTGTCCTGAAATTTACGAACCGCTGGCTTTATACGTCTGGACTGGTCATGTACATGTCGTTTGAGACTGACAAGTCGTCTATAATTTCAAAACAGGATAAACATATTTTAAAATTTTAAAGAAAATGTTCTTTTCTTGTCTGATTTTGTCAGTTTCGTTTCTTCCGTCTACCAAGTTCAGTTCCTAAGTCAATTTAAGATTTGCTCGTCTAGAACAATATATCGCCAATATTCCGACTTCAAATCACCCCCAGACGTACAAATGGTTGAGGAAGTGTCCGATCAGACTGTACGAACGCTAAACATCTTCTTGAATGTGTGAAAACGGCCATTATGTTATAGGGTCATTTCTTCTGAAATAAAATCTGCTTTCGCAGTGAGATTTTTATCGGACCTTACTGATTGCTTGTTTATACATCTAAAAGGAACTTAATTTTGAAATACAAACGGGCCACCCTAAAAAGAAAACTGTGTCTTGGAGCAGCGGCAACTTGTACATGGTTACGCAATAATTTATAACAACATCAATTTGACTACATTTAACACTACACTCTTGGAACATGTTTCCGAAAATGGTCTCTTTTCCTGCATAGGAAATTGGTCTATATTTACACAGGAATTCAGTCTATGGAATCATATGTGATGATTCATGTGATAATGTCATAGCCTTGACAAATCATAACTATGCTGCTAACTGAGCACATACAATCATTTCACAATCATTGGCATGATGCAATGTGTACAGTTAGAATCATTTCTGGAATCATAACATGATTTTACATGTACACATAACAGCATCTCTAGCATCATAACATGATTTTATGTGCACACATAACATCATCTCTGGAATCATAACCTGATTTTATGTGTACACTTAGAATCATTTCTGGAATCATGACATGATTTTATGCGTGCACATAACATCATCTCTGGAATGATAGCCTGATTTTGTGTGTACACATAACATCATCTCTGGAATCATAGCCTGATTTTGTGTGTACACATAACATCATCTCTGGAACCATAGCCTGATTTTGTGTGTCTACATAACATCATCTCTGGAATCATAACATGATTTTATGTTTATTATTCTAAAGAAAGAATGCTTTGGTTTGGTTTCAAAAGAGTAGGAAATTGACGATCCTCCTCTCGGATTAGGGAACCCCAAAGTTACTCTTTGTACCAAGAGAGGATGAAGGACCTCGGACGAATTCCGGCCATTAACCAAAAAGTCGCCCTGATTTCTTTTAATGTGCGTGCGCTAAACACACGTGAAATTATGCGCAGTAAGGATGCTCAGGCTTTTCCCCTAAGGCATTGATTTATTGGCGTTTAATGTTTATTAAGTGGTAATGAAAAGAGCCGAAATTTATATTTAAAAAGAAGGTAATCGACTAAAGAACTAGTCAATTAATAGGTAAAAACGCTGACGTTTGAAAATGATTAATGAGTGAAAACTAAGCAATGTGGCTACAAATTTGTGAGTTATATAGTGTCTGATAAGTGAAGAAGTGGACTAACAAATTATCAATAGCAGTTATGTGATATTTACTTCATTTGTTTTTAAAGAAGGAACTGGAACCATCCGCCATTTAAGATCCGCCATTTTGAATTAATTTTTTAATAAATTTTTAATTTTACTTTAAACACGTGTAATTGGAGTAATCGTGATAGAAAACTGATCTGTGCATAAAAGGATGCTTAATAACAACAAAATCTGCATTTTTTATGCAATTCTGACACTGTTGAAAATTGAAGCCAGCATCTTCTATTTGGTCATTTTAAATTCATGTTTTTTTTTTCTCTCAAATTAGTGACTAAAATGGCTTGATTGCATTGCACTGCGACCAGGAAAGCCGTAAACAATTGAAATATCTCGTTTATTGTGTTATGACCAATCGCAGCAAAGATCAAGACAAACCACGGGAAAGCCAAAATAATAATTCTTTCTTCCTCGAATAAGTTAAAGAATAAATCAAAGAAACCCAAGTGATCTCGAGATATCTCGAACTAATTCGGCTCTCACTTTGTCAAATACCCGAATAAGACAAAAAACCTACAGACTTTGGGTGCCTAATCTTGTCCGGACGTTCCTGAGCGTCGCGAATCCTTTACTTCGCGCTCTTCCGAAGTAATAGGCCATTTTCACGATGACGATGTTTAACTACAACTACCAGAATTCATTTCGTCTTTGCTTTCTTATTTAAATTTTCAATTCCACTGATGTTTAAAGAATAATAGCCCTAATTTGCTCAAGAAAAAAACAAACTGAAGGATTCTGGTAGTTGACAGTAGTATAACGACGTGATCGTGCAAGTGTCCTATTAGGTGTAACACTCTATTAAAAAAATAGCAATAAACTTTTTTATTGGAGTAACGATGCTAATTTTGAAAAACATGCTTGTCAAAACTTGGTTTCCGTGGTAACATCAATGCTGACGTACACGTAGCGATGACTTTAAAATGTTCCCAAATAAATTTTAGACTGAAAGGTTGCAAGTTTTGGCTGCCATAGCTTGAATGGTTTTGAAGTTATTCGACTTTTTAAAGGAGGGCGCCTCAGAAGATCCTCGGTCTGAATACGGTTACCTTTGCCTGAATCTGAATTCCTTTCTGATTTGTTTAAAATCTTAATCTTAGTGTTCGATTTACATGGTTCAGTTAAATTTAGAGAATGGACCGACACAAAAATTAAGGTTTACATCACATATTACTATAATTTGATGATCTTGAGTTATGTTAGAACAAGTTCCATTTGTGAGTTTTGGACAGCTGATCCTATACTTTTCAGACTTTGTTGACTTTGTTTTAATCATGCTTAATAACTTGATTGATCTTTCTTTTTGCTTTCATGATAGGATACTAAGAACTTGAATTTCCATTTAGTCTCGTCTTCGATAGCTCATAGTGGAATCTATTTAACCCAAATTATTATGCGCCAAATTTTTATTAAGTAGTTGTTATTTGTTGTTCGTGCAACGAGTATACGAGTTTTGCTAATTAAAATCATTTATCTGCACTATTCCGGTAAAGCTAAACAGAAGTCTGAATCCAATTCAGTCTCAAATTCATCAAATTTCATACTATGAAATAAAAAGAAATTTATGTTTAAAAAAGTGTTGTAAATCAGATAAAAAAAAATTCTCTATTTTTGTATCCTTCTAAAATCATTTTGTTTGAGGAGCTATATCGTACATTCGACATATATATATATTTCAGCAAAAATATCACACAATTTGTCATTCGTTTAACGGATGTAATCAGATTGTTTTAGAATGTTAACATCACTGTACTAATACGGACTCCTCTTGTCGACTGCGCGTGCTCTAAGCCTTACTTCAATTTTTGACGTAAAAAATTTTTCGGATGGTTCGTAGTGTTACAGAAGACGCTATAAGATTAAGTCTAAGCCCAGATTTCCCACTATTTCGTGCAACCAATGACTGGAGTTCGACAGACTAACGTTTTTGTTTTATTAATGTACAGACGAGCGAGTAGTTTTGCTGTTTTCACAAACCGTTTCCACTGACACGGTCCATGAATAAGGGCATTCTATCCTGCCCGATGGAAGGGTGCCCCAGAGGCTGTCAAACTCAGACCCTGTTTACTGGACAAGAAAGTTCATTTTGCTAGCCTTTACTATCATTTTACTGTTATCCTGTTTTATTTCAGTTACGAATTATATGTACAGCATTAAATAAGTTAAACTAACATCATGGAGTTAGTTTTGGTAACACAAATGTAGACCACTTATCGCCAACCTTCTCACCCGGGGTCTTTTAATGGCTTCCGGTCCAAACTGTGACACTTAAAAAATTGGCTAAATCATAGTGTGCACCCTGTTGAATACTGAAAGGCCCTGAAAAACCTGCTCAGTGGCACATATACACCTGTATCTGTTTAGGCTAAATAAGAAAGTGGCCCACGATGCTAGCCTGCGTCACGGAAGGCCCATTCAGGTCCAATACTGTCGTCTTGATACGAGTGGAAAAATACTTTTCACAACTTGTACGAACTCAGTCCCAATTTCTGGTTTAGTTCACCTGCGAAACAGCGCCAAAATCCTTGTTCTGGGTCGCCAGCTGTCTACCAGGATTTGAGTACGCGCTATGATTGGCCCGTTAGAAAAGCATTTGTCGATTTGCCGATCAGGTAAAAGGGAAATTCAAAGGAAGAATTTCCGTTAATTCATTGATTCCTTTGGGAGCTCAGAACAAAGGCCTCGCTGCTTCGCAGACGTTACCACCCGCGGTAAGATTGCATCTGCGACGCAGGCTACCCGATACCTTCCTTAGTCTGATGATACTGGCAGGCGCGAATCTAGAATAAATGCTGACGGATTTCCTAAACGAGCTCCGGAGGCTCAAGTTTCTAGGGGTTTCTAGGGGAATGCTCTCCTGGGAATTTTTTTTTATTTTAACTCCCTAAAGTCCCCTTTCCTGGGTTTCTGAGTCATTCAGATAGGATATTGGCAAGTTCCATTCTCCTCAGGTGAAACCTTGCAACTTGGAAAGATTTTTCTTTATCAAAAATGTTTCAGTATTATGATTAATCGGACCGATTTCCGTAAAATGGTGGAAACCGGCGTGGATCCGCGCCTGACTGGTGTCCTGTTCTTTTTTCTTTTAGTATTTTATACTTTTGTTTTATTTTTAAGTTCCTCTCATAGAGAGTCAACTTAAAGAAGTAAAGAAAGGCAGGGAAGATGAAATGTCCTGGCCGGTCTGATACACCTATATTATCACAGCACTAGGTGATAAATGTTAAACATCGATAAATTCTGCTCCAAAAAAGTAAAGGGTTAAGAGTCATTAGTCAAGTCACAATCGTCTTGAATACATGGTAATTTTTATCTTTTTACCTAGTTAAATTCTTCTCTAAGCTGATTTCCTTTCTGATTTGTTTAAAATTTAATACATAGTGTTGAGCTACTTAGTACAAGACTAAATTCAGCGAATAGACCGACATAATTAAGGTTCACATAGCTCCAATTTGGTGATCTTGAGTTATGTAAGAACGCTCACGTTCTTTTATTACAAGCTTTTAACAGTGATTGTCAGTGGATCTTCTACACTCCCTCAGTCGTTTTTGAATAATGCTCTTTTACTGAGCAGTCTTTCAGTTCGTTTGTCTTTGTTGTATTCCATTGTTCGCCGTTCAAGGTCTTTGTTGGAATACAGTCAAAGGCGTCACATTAGGGCGTCGCCGTTGTAAGCAATTACACCCCAGGAGTCCTGTTTGTAATACACTTTTAAGGTTTCCGCCAAAGTACCCGTATAACAAGGGATCCAATGACACGTTTAGGCAGATCAAGAGTTGAGATCCTCTCCAAATAAAACCATATGGAGCTAAGTGAAAGTAGACAAGACGCTACGAAGCGTACACTTCGGCGTCGTGGTTGTGGAACCAATTAATTGTAAATGCGGAGGAATAGTAAGAAATCAAATATGGTTAGAGTAAGGTGTTAATTTGTGAAATTATGGGATTTGTCAGGATATTCTGAAAAGAGCAACATCCAAGAGGCCTACTTGCCAAAAACTAGCTGGGGACAAATTGTCTCCGAGATATTAGCCCAGTTGTGCTCTGATGACTCCATACAAATCCTTCTAAAAAAACAATTCTCTATTTTTCTTAGTCACATCAGGCTTCAAAGACAGCATAGCAGTCTCATGTACTGATTAAAGATATGTAAGGCATGGGTAAGCAGTCAATTACGTTGAGCATGGAATTGGCTAAAACTCAAACTCACGGGTTCGAATGTTTTGAGGATAATTATTCACTGACTATCAGCATGCAGGGATGTCGGATTAACACAAGGAAGTTTAGCACCAAAGGAACATAGCCTTTACAGAGCTTTAAAACACAGCATCCACCAACACAAACTTGACTTGAACTTTGAATAAAACTAAACAGCCTCTACCAATATTAACAAACTCTCACTTGAACTTCAGATATCTTACGGCTTCCGCGAACTTGTAAACACAATACCTGAAAATCGACCTTCGTCACACTTTACTAAACACAGCAGCCCAGCTCGTGGGAAAAACACTTAGTTCTTCAAAAGAACTCGCTTGGAACTTGCATACCGTTTGACATAAGGTTCTAGAGAATACTAAAGTAGTAGTAGCTTTTCGACATATTTTAAGATTTCAGTAACTGATGCAAATCTGCTGACTCATGGAGAAATGTAAACATGCCCTAATTAATTATTCATGGCTAATCCAAAAACGTAGAGAACGTTCGAGAAAGTCACGCAACGCATGAAAGCAATTTGACTACGTAACACTCAACAAAGACAAAATGTCTTTTTGCAGCATTTTGTAACTTTAAATTCATCATAAAACAGTTCGAAAGGAGGGCTCACTCGTGAAATGTTTTTGAACACTCGAAGAGAAATTTCGTGTCTCTGCGCGGCCACGTAATATCCTCTATTTATTCCTCGAGTAATTAAAGACTAAACTCGAAGTGATCTCAAGATATCACGAAGTAGTCCGGTCTCATTTCGTGAAATAGTTGAAACAAGCCGAAAAGTCACGAACTTGCACGCCCAATCTTGTCCCGAAACTAGTGCATCATTTCATAACTATTTTTCATATTCCAAACTACCTTGGGTCGCAGTAGCGCAATCGGCTAATCCCTCAACTTAGAGTCTCCTCTGATCTGACGGGTCACACAGGTGAGTCGGTTCAAACCCCGGGAAAGCCAAAATAATAATTCTTTCTTCCTCGAAAAAGTTAAAGAATAAATTAAAGAAATCGAAGTGATCTCGAGATATCTCGAATTAATTCGGCTCTCACTTCGTCAAATAGCCGAATAAAACCGAAAACCTACAGACTTTGCATGCCCAATCTTGTCAAAAAATTGTAACTTTGATACATTCCTGAGCGTCGCGAAACCTTTACTTCGCGCTCCGCCGAAGTAATAAGCGTTCGTGTGACCATAAAAGGGAACTGGCAGATAGCAAACGCTGCGGTTAATGCTGCCAGTGTTTTGGCAACTTTCCTGTGTCGTCGATTAGACCTCTCAATAAAATTATTGTTAATTACCCCAGATCTTGAACGAAGAGCGCGAAAAATCTGAGTTTGAGAAAAAATCATATACGACAAAGGAATGATGAAGTACAGAATTGCATGCACACCATAGAATATTTGTCGGCCAATTCTTCCCCATGTGGTATTAGTACAAAGCAATTCACCGTTTTCTTGTGTTTCCACGCGATAAATGTGAACCAAAGGTGAACAGACCGCCAAGGAAAGGACCCAGATTGCGACAGTTTTTAGAAATTCTTTTCGTGGCCAGCTATTAATTAGTGCATTAAAAGGATCAACAAAAGCCTTCAATCTCTGATAGCTTACCACCAGAAGCGTTGTAATTGAAACGGTGTAAGTTGCTTCGACGAGAAAGCCATGAAGTTTACAGGTAACGTCACCGCCTATCCAACGCCAATAAAAGCCTATAGCATTTAAAATGGTGAGAAAAGTAAACAAGAGATCGGCAGAAGCTAGATTTGCCAAGAACCACATCACAGGAGAATGTGTTCTCCGCAGGGTGACATAGCAGGTTGTTAGAACCCATGTATTACCAACGACTGACATGATGAAAACAGCGCTATAAAATATGCCGAAGAAAACCACCAGAGAAAGCGAGAAGGAAGTACTATTAACCATAGTTGAGATTGTTCAAATCGGTGTTTTGGCATCGAATAATTTGAACGTATTTTATCCTAGGATCAGATATTATTAACAATAACCTCTTAAATTTTCTATTTTCATCATTGTCGCTCTTAGCTCAAAGTAGTACAGTAGACCCGGTAGTAACTCAAACGCTGAAGGGAAACGAAAAACAGTTCGAGTTAGCGGGGTATTCGAGTTACTCGAGTTCTAGTTATCGAGGTTCTACTGTAATACATTTTAACCATTTTTGCGCCTGTAATTAATTTCTTGTTTGTCGGCGATGAGTACACGAGATTTGTTAAATCTAAACTCGTGCAGTAATTTTCGCTGAGGCGAAAACAGAAGTTTGTATGACTCCAACTTCTTATGAACTCATCAATAATTCACACTTTTTGTCTAATAATCTAAAGAAATTACAGTCGAAGCCCTCCTTGTGACCTCTCTCGTAAGCGACCGCAGCTTTTGTTACGACCTGATTCTTTGTGGAACTCCATTTGAACTGTGACTTAACCTTTGTAATGAAAAGCTCTCGTAAGCAGCGACCGCTCCCGTACGCAAACGCGACAACTTTTTGGACTACCCGACTGGACTTTTCCTTTGTTTTACAGCTCTCGTAATCGGCCACTCAGACTCGATACAATCGGAACTTTGAGTTTATCAAATGGCTTCAAAAACGTCTGATGTAGATCAACTCATTCTAATGCACTAATAGTTAGATTTGGGGTTATTCGATCTAGTCTAAGAAATTGGACGTAAAGTTTAACCGTGTTTGTATCAGATATAATGACACTCATTAAATATTGAGACGGAGTCCACCAGGAAATTGTAATGAGTAATTTTAATTTTCAGCATGTTCAGTGGACAAGAAACCTTGTACCAGAATAATTTAAAGAATATTTCATTCTTTTCCAAATTTTTCAAGGGCTAAAGATGTAATTTGTCATCTGTAATGACACCAAAGAAAATTTCTCATGGGAGTCCGAGAGAGCCGGGCTACCCAAGCGAAGTTTGGGTATAGATGTGTGCAGCTGATGCCTTTGAACCTTTATGCTCCAAGATCAAGATACAAATTCTTTACTCTGGCTAGGCTTTTGTACATTATGCTAGCATTTTTTCGAGCATTTTAGTGAGGCAAAAGCGTTGAGCATTATTCGAGCATTTTAGTGGCATTTTCCCCGGAAAATTAATTTTTCCCAGAAAAAAAAAAATAGAAATTAACCTTTTTCAGGAGCCCATGCCCCATGAGCTCCTGCTTTTTTAAACAAAATGTTTTTTTTGGCCGTATTTATGAACTTGTACACGTTTTCGTTGTTACTTGCAACACTTGCACGTTTTTGTAAGTATAAACTTTGAAATTAATTAAAGAAAACCGTTTGTATAATGAGCTTTATCCGAGCATTTTAGTGACTTCATTTTGGGGAGACCGAGCATTTTAGTGGGAAAAATGGAGCCTTAAGGTGGAGCATTTTAGTAGGGAAGCAAAAGCATAATGTACAAAAGTCTAACTCTAGCCTCCATAAATTTCTTGAAAAATTGGTTGAGAGAATTTGTTGAAAGATCAAAGCATATTTCCTTGTAATAAGTGATAATTTATTAATTCTCATTACCTTTCTACTTGATTATACACTGATAATGTTAGAAGAAAACTGATGTTGGTCACTCGTGGGACATAAGGGATTAAACCGTGTGTCCTTTAAACTCTTTCATTCCGCTACCGTGATTAGCCTGCGTAGCAGGCGCTTGGAAGTAGTGGGTACAAGAAAAAACGGGCGCGCGAGAAGGAGACACGCGAGGGGAGACCTTACTTTATGACCATGTTTTATTTCGTCTCGCATACGGAATTAAGTTGTTTTTTTAACTCACATCCTGGAATTTGTGTTTTGTTTTGGAAAAACATTTTTGGTACTGCAAATGCAAACCACTTTATCGCCAACCTTCCCACTCTTTTCAAAACTTTTGGCCCAAAAAGACAACCGTTCAACTGCTTCCCAAACTGGCCTAAAGAAGTTATGATAAGCTAGAAAGTTCGCATGGTCAGCTTGACCGTTACTACATAATTCTCACAAGGACTACCCTGGCTCTAGAGGTGCGCTCTCGAACTGAATACCTAGTATGAAATAAAGCGTGCCAACATGCTTCGCTGCGAAGCATCAGGAATTAGATAAGAATAAAATAACCTCTGGAACCCGGAATACAAAACCACTAACACAGTTTGATTAAATAATCATGAAGCTTTTGTTAACTCTAAGTTGATATACGAGTAACAGAACTACGAGAGAAGAAGAAGAAAAAAACGTGGTTTGCAAAGTGACACACTCACCTGGCGATAGACCCTGGGGGGGCGGGGGGGCACTCCCATACATTACCTACACGGGTATGTGCCGCCCAACGGGGTCGTGATTTTGAAGCTCCTGATTTAGAACGGGGTATCCATTTCAGAGGCGTTTTCTAGAACGGGGTATAAAAAATTGTGGATCAGATTATGAAGAAGCATTTATTTGATGTATAAGTTGAACAAATAAAAAATATCTTTTTTAAAAAACAGGGCTATTTCAATTTACAAACTTTCTAGAACGGAGTACAAAAAATTGGCCCAGTTCTAGAACGGGGTATCAGTTTTAGGTCGAATTCTAGAACGGGGTACAAAAAAATCGGCCCATTTCTAGAACGGGGTATCAATTTTAGGGGAAATTCTTTTTAGAACGGGGTACCAATTTGGAGTCCCGGGCGGCACATACCCACCCAAAAAATACCCAAGTGCCCCCCACCCCCCGTGCGATAGACCAATCATTACTAGTGTCACGCTAGTCACCGACTTGTATTCCCAGATTATTACCAGTGGCGGATTACGATCTTCAAGCAAGTGGGATGACCCACTCATTCAGAGCCTAAGACAAGAGGGGATTCGTCCTAAAAATAATTTCTTGGCCCTGCGGGCTTCAGTATGACATGGTATGACATAAAAGTAAGAAGTGTGCTCATAGGCCTTGGGCCCCTCCCAGCCCACAATTCGTTCCAATTGATTTTTAAGGCCGGCAAAGCTAGGCTTAAATTTCGGTAACAAATTACATTAAAAGAAGAAAAATCACTGTCTTACTTACATTTCAAGGTCGCCAAAACTCACATAGATACTGGGTATTAGTCGTCGTAACCTAAACTTAAACTGCCTGACCTTGTTTTCAGATCCGCTCCATAAATTCCAGTCGCTGACGATCTACATACATTTTGTTTCGTGATGAAAACAAAATCCACTTGTTCAGACAGTCCGCAGAATTGAGATATACTCATAACCCAAGCGCTGCCCTAGTAAATGATCAGTGAAATCATTAATGAGTAGAGACAACTTAGAGACGACTGGGGACGAGTCAGCCGCAAGATGTCTGTCCGGAGTCAGTAGGGTGCTTGTAAGCAACGACGTTTTTGAGCGACGCACGTGAACCGGAAGTGAACCTTATTCTCTTTTTAACATGCCTTGACGCTTCCAAATTTGTATTGCTAAGAGTCTTTTCTCTTATGGAGACGATTTGCCTAAACATTTGTTCAAAACCATTGTTCAAGAGCGCAAAAAGTCCACTTCCGGTTGACGTGCGTGCCAAGGTCGCTGCTTTCAAGTCATCTATCAACAACCCTTGTTCCATAAAAATGGGAAATACTGTGTAACGCACCATCCACGGAGAACCCTTGGAAGCTGTTGATCACCACTAATGCCTTGGAGTTGATATACATGTATCCAGTGATCTAAATTGCTGGAATTATAGGCAAAGCCAACAGATCTCTTGGCTTTATAAGAAAAAACTTAAGTAAATGTCCAGAAAACGTAAAACAGCAAGCCTATCTTGCTTTAGTTAGACCACAGCTTGAATATATGGATGGTGCGCATGGGATCCGCACATTCAAAAACAGATAAAGGACATTGAGGGAGCACAGAGACGAGCGGCACGTTTTGTTAAAAATGAATATGGCACAACTCCTGGAACTATTGCTGGTTTTCAGTGTCACGCCGTTCAAAATAGATCAAAATAAAAATCAAAACCGTTCAATAGATAAAGTCCACAATCTGGGAAATGAAAAGAGGGACATATACAAAGACCCTCGCCAAGATTCAGGTCAGAGGAGTATTTCGTATACGAGATATCCGAAGAAATGTTTTACCCAAACTTATAGAGATTTGTATGGAGACGCCATGCTGGTACTCACTTGGTCACTTGGATGAGCTCCAACCGGCGGACGGAAACCAACAGAAACATCTGTTACCAAGTTTTGCTACAAAAGCGTGAATTTATTCTTCGAGAAACTCATAAACATTAAAGTAATAGTTTTTCTAGTACATGAACTGTTTACATAGCAAAATTTCCTGAAATAAGTCATTTTTTTAACCTACATGAAAGCTCTCTTGGCCGTCATGTTATTTCCGCGTCAAGCAAAAACTTAGAAATTCAAGCGTACTCTATCACAAAACCAAGAACCCTTTTGAAGCGAAAATTTGTATGAAAATTAGTTTTCAGCTGCTCTAGTGCACCGTGAAAGTAAAATCTTGGTAGGAGCGATAGTTTTTTAGTTTGAATTTTAGTGACGTCATGTGAAAACCAAAATTTGAATGATTTGAATGATTTGAAATGGCGAACACCCGAGAAGTTTCTTAAGGTTTATCATTTGCATGTAGTTCTGATCGCAATCCGCTAAAAAAGGAACAAATATGTAAATCATTATACTTCACAGGTGTTTTCAATACATTAGATTCTCATTATTTTTTTACGAGAACCAAAATAGAACAATGAGTCATCTATATTCACCCATGCGCAAATAACCCCTAAATGATTTTGAAATTTCTTAACGGCATCGTAGTTAACGATCATGGATCGCTTGTGTTTAACGATACCTGATGAAAGTTACTGCTGCTAAAACTGTTCCTTCTATTTCAAGGTGGTATAACATTAGAACTGTATCAAAAAACACAGCGAAGAAATTCAACTCGCGAATCAATATGGAACTGATTTAAAGTGTAAGTGCTACAGCTATCGCTATATCTCTTGCCTTTCTCTTGTCTGAACGAATTGCTAAAGAGCTACAAAGTGCACACTATTTAGACTGTGAACTTCTTTCTCAACCGAAACCTTTCAGCGTGTTTTATATTAATCGGCAGTGGTATGTTTTTCCTTTTTCTTTTCCCTCAGTTTTGAGAAGTAAAATTCAGTGCATGTTTGAGTGATGAGGAACGTAACGAAGAGAGTTATCAGCTCATGGTAGAAAAACAGCAAGAGATTTGAAGAGGTAACTATCCAAGTAAAAAGTCACCTTAACCAGGACAATCATAAACTGACAGAAGGATAAATAATGGTTTTAATATATGGTGATGGAAAACGTGTCAGTTTTTTTGTAGGATACCTCAGGTTACTATAACTTAGTTATGTTAGACCCAGTAACGAGTTAAAGTATGATTGATTTTCTCTGGACAATATTTGCTCCTGAGCGATTTTACATTTGGCAATATACTAATTAGTTTTACGAGCATTATCCCGATGAGCAAATAGACTGCTTTATAAAGTTGTTATCACCTATATATTTACTTCAATGTTTTTTTAAAAGTTAAACACATAAGAGGAAAATGGGACATGGGTGTTAGAGAATAAATTAAGAGCAAAAATTATATTGTGACAAGTTCTCTTCTTAGTCTGCAGCCATTTGCTAAAATGAAAATCACTTCCTTTTCGTTTACTGACGAGAGTCGTCCAAATTTGTGTTTACCATTGTGTTGTTTGGTTCAGTATCATCCCTTCAAATCAATTCTTTCCTTTTTAAAGTGCATGTCTCGGCCAAATGAAGCATTCAGGCCCGGGGACGGAACTTTTAAGATACTTCGATTTTCTTCTAGGGGTTATTCCCTTATATACACTGTAAGCCACATAGGCATGTGCCAGCCCAAAGGATATGGTTTTTGCGCTTTTTCGGTCTAAAAACAGGTATACACTTTGTTCATTTTGGTTTGGAATTAGGTGTGGTTTTCGAGAGAAAAAAACGCCGTGTAAGCACGTATCTGTCGTTTCAATTCCAAATTAAAGAATAAGAAAGAAAATGAAATATTTGCGAATTCTTTGACATAATTTCTACCTAGAGGCCAGGACTGAAAAAAGGCTTGGAAAATGACTTTTTTGTTTGAAATAAGGCCAGGAGTTAAAGAACAGGGCGGCTCACTCCCATCAAGAATCGTCAGGAGTACCCCCCAAGAGATTTTCTTCAAGTAGTAAATAATGCAAACAACTGTCACGGTTTACACACTAGGGCTACACGGGAAAAACGTGCGGACCGAAAACGAAATGATTTTAAAACGCAAGTACCTGTAACAACACCTCCGGCTCTCCTTAGCTTAACACCATTCTTATTTTTCCTTGCAATTCTTACAACTTACTTCAATGAATTTACGACTATATATCTTTCTCAGTCCAACACATAAGACAAAAACAAATTTCCTCTCTTTGAGTTAATACAGAGATAATACAATAAAGGGTTAGGAATTATGTACGAGCTAAGGAAACACGGCTTGTGTTAGGTACTCACTGATTTCAAAAACCTATCACGATGAAACTTTGGAGGCCAGATTAAGAGTATTTCAACAAATCGTATCCCACTTTTCCTTTAAAGAGTTCTTTCTTATGCTTTAACTATTTTTTTGTCTTGTTCACTCGTGTAGGCGAACAATCTAACAGAAGTACAGTCATTAATTGTGAAGTGCGGACCCAACTAAACCGGACGATTTTTAAAACGGTAAGTACTTGTAACAACCCCGATCCCGATCTTATTTGTTAGTGACTTTATGAGCTGACTACCCAGGATCTTGCCGTTAAAGTTCAGACTACAGACTTGGCTCATTTGGTAACTCCTTTTTTCTTCACTTTTTACGCAGTCATCCAGGCGAACTCAAAATCAGTCAAAATCGCTGAAAATACCTTTTTGCAGACAAAAGGACATATACATTAGGTAAGGTAGTGCACTGTTTATTTAACATTAATCTTTATACATAGTTGGCGATATATTGCTAATGTAAAGAATTCGAAGCAAACTCATTTTACAAACAAGCAGATTGTGTGGGTAGCCTGTGGTATAAAACACGAAAGAATTCTCGTCCCAGGGTCTACTGGTGTCACGGCCAATATGGCGGCTTGGGGCTGTTAGTTTGGAGCAGAGCTGTGCAAACCTAATTTAAGCTTAATAGTACCTACAAAAATTTCAAGAAAGGACTCTGCAATATAAAAACCAAAATACCAAAGAAGTCAATAGAATCAGAAGGTCAGGACAGACATAAAGGTATTACATATTTACAGGGGTACCCAACGACGATTTCCTCCTAATTGCATTGAAAATATGAAGTAATTCTCAACTCTAATTCTCGTTATGGAGTAGATGGCTAGGATGTAAAAGTAGGCGGTGATTTCAGGCTTTCACTTTTCGCACCTTCCTGTAGTTCCCCAAAAAGTAGGCGGCTCAAAACTCGAAGTAGCCAGTTTTTTAGCCGGCTGCCGGCACTTAATGAGAATCCTGCAGATTACAGTGCTCTGAAATCTCTAGAAATGCATTCTAAGCGGGGCTATAAAATTTGTATCTGTTCGGTCATCCAAGGGGAACTTGAGGCTTTTCGAAATTACAAGGGCTTCAGTTTTTTTTTCCTGAAAGTATGAGACCGTAAGTTAATTAAGTTCATTTCTTTATCACCTAGAGATACGTCAAGAGATCAGAGGAACAATTTAAAAGATTTGACCAACAAAAAACAAGAAAGGTAAATACAATATTAAAATAATTTTATTCTATTTATATAGATTAAGCAGTCTAGCAACACAGTGTAGAAGATACCAGAATTCATGGTCAAAACAAACTACACTCTGTAAAATTCAAACTGCATGATAAATGGTATAAGACGTAATGCTGCCCCTCTCAAACATGCAAAGGAATACTCCAGTTTTAAACCTGTGAGAGCAACAATTAGGATGCAAGGGCATTATGTTTGATGCCCTATGATATATTCTAACTTTTACATAAAAACTTTGATTAAACAATATATACTTAGGTCAACTGGGATTCCAACCCAGCAAAGAAATGGGATACAGATTCTCCCTGAACTATTACATCCAAAGTCTGATATTTGTATGAGGAAATATACACCAGCGTAACTGTTATTCATACTCAGCAAAGAAATGGGAGGCAGTAGCTTTGTGAACAATTGAATACAAACTTTAATATATTAGTTTTATGAGCATTATCCCAATAAGCAAATAGACTAAAATGAGACATGGGTGTTAGAGGATAAAAAGTAGAAATTGTATTGTGACAAATTCTCTGCTTAGCCTGCATCCACTTACTAAAAAGAAAATTATTCCCTTTTTCACTTACTGACAAGTGTCATACAAATTTTTATTTACATGCCTTTGAACTGTGTTTGTTTACACCCTTCCACCCAGTTCTTTCCTTTTTCAAAGTGTCTCAGCCAAATAAAGTATTTAGAGGGCACCAAGGCCCATGGGCAGAATTTTTAAGATAGGTGGATTTTCTCCCGGGGAGTGCTCCCCCTTATATAAGCCAGCTAGGTATGTGCCACCCCAAAGGGTATGGTTTTTGCACCTTTTTGTTCTAAAAATGGTCAGGACTTGGAGAACTGGGGGCACACCCCTAGGTAATCACTGATTTCAAAAACCTATCACAATAAAATTTTGACTGCCAGATAAAGAGTATTTCATCAAATCATGTCTGACTTCATCATTTTGTTATGCTTTAACTAATTTTTTTTTGTCTTCTTCACTCATGTAGGTAACAATCTAATAACAATCTAACAGAAGTACAGTCATTAATTGTTCAGTGCTGACCCAACTAAACCAGGATATTCTTAAAATGGTAAGAGCTCGAAGCTTGTAACAACCCCAACCTCGATCTTTATTTAGTGACTTGATAAATTATGGCTTCTAAGGATCTTCCTTGAAGTATTAGAATACATAAAAATTCTGTTATTTATAAAAAGACATTTACATCTATAAGGTCAAGTAGGATATTCCAACTCAGCGAAAATGGGAGACAGATGCTCCCTAAACTACGACATAATACATAATATTTATATAAAGTTAATAACCTCTGCCCATTGGCAGTGGTTTTCCATAACGGTTCTATACCAGATAACACTCTGAGAACACACAGAATGTAATGCTACTCCCTGGACTAATACCTTAGTCTATGATAGATAGGACTTACTGTTTTTAACTAACTATTTTAAAAACACTAGATAACCTGGGATTTCCAACCCATCAAGCAAGGGAGATAGGAGCTCCCTGGACTAAATATTCAGTCTATCATAGTTATTACTTACTATTGATTAAAATTAGCTAATCTGGGATTCCAACCCAGAAAGCAAAGGAGACAGGAGCTCCCTGGACTGATACTTCAGTCAATAATAGATAAAACTTACGATTAAAACTACATAAACTGGGATTCCAACCCAGCAAGCAAGGGACACAAGAGCTCCCTGGACTGATACTTCAGTCAATAATAAATGAAACTTACTATTAACACTAGATAAACTGGGATTCCAACCCAGCAAGCAAGGAAGACAGGAGCTCCCTGGACTGATACTTGAGTCAATAATACATGAAAGTTACTATTAAAACTAGATAAACTGGGATTCCAACCCAGCAAGCAAGGGAGACAGGAGCTCCCTGGACTGATACTTCAGTCAATAATAGATGAAACTTACCATTAAAACTAGATAAACTGGGATTCCAACCCAGCAAGCAAGGGAGACAGGAGCTCCCTGGACTGATACTTCAGTCAATAATACATGAAACTTACTATCAAAACTAGATAATCTGGGATTCCAACCCAGCAAACAAGGGAGACAGGAGCTCCCTGGACTGATACTTCAGTCAATAATAGATAAAACGTAGTATTAAAACTAGATAAACTGGGATTCCAACCCAGCAAGCAAGGGAGACAGGAGTTCCCTAGACTGATACTTCAGTCAATAATAGATAAAAGTTATTATTAAAACTAGATAAACTATGATTGCAACCCAGCAAGCAAGGAAGACAGGAGCTCCCTGGACTGATACTTCAGTCAATAATAGATGAAACTTACCATTAAAACTAGATAAACTGGGAGAGACAGGAGCTCCCTGGACTGATACTTCAGTCAATAATAGATGAAACTTACTATTAAAACTAGATAATCTGGGATTCCAACCCAGCAAGCAAGGGAGACAGCAGCTCCCTGGACTGATACTTCAGTCAATAATAGATGAAAGTTATTATTAAAACTAGATAAACTGGGATTCCAACCCAGCAAGCAAGGGAGACAGGAGCTCCCTGGGATTCCAACCCAGCAAGCAAGGGAGACAGGAGCTGGACTGATACTTCAGTCAATAATAGATGAAACTTACTATTAAAACTAGATAAACTGGGATTCCAACCCAGCAAGCAAGGGAGACAGGAGCTCCCTGGACTGATACTTCAGTCAATAATAGATGAAACTTACTATTAAAACTAGATAAACTGGGATTCCAACCCAGCAAGCAAGGGAGACAGGAGCTCCCTGGACTGATACTTCAGTCAATAATAGATGAAACTTACTATTAAAACTAGATAATCTGGGATTCCAACCCAGCAAGCAAGGGAGACAGCAGCTCCCTGGACTGATACTTCAGTCAATAATAGATCAAAGTTATTATTAAAACTAGATAAACTGGGATTCCAACCCAGCAAGCAAGGGAGACAGCAGCTCCCTGGACTGATACTTCAGTCAATAATAGATGAAACTTACTATTAAAACTAGATAAACTGGGATTCCAACCCAGCAAGCAAGGGAGACAGCAGCTCCCTGGACTGATACTTCAGTCAATAATAGATGAAACTTACTATTAAAACTAGATAAACTGGGATTCCAACCCAGCAAGCAAGGGAGACAGCAGCTCCCTGGACTGATACTTCAGTCAATAATAGATGAAACTTACTATTAAAACTAGATAAACTGGGATTCCAACCCAGCAAGCAAGGGAGACAGGAGCTCCCTGGACTGATACTTCAGTCAATAATAGATGAAACTTACTATTAAAACTAGATAAACTGGGATTCCAACCCAGCAAGCAAGGGAGACAGCAGCTCCCTGGACTGATACTTCAGTCAATAATAGATAAAACTTACTATTAAAACTAGATAAACTGGGATTCCAACGCAGCAAGCAAGATAAATAATACCTGGAGTGATACTACAGTCTATTATGCATGTAGTTGAACCTTTAATACCCTAATTCTAGAACTAAATGAAGTGCATTACATCTTAGCTTTAATTATTATTTATAGTATTATACGGTTGGAGCAGCAGCAATTCTTTCAATAAATTTAATAGCAGCCGTAAGTAGAAAAAGGGGATTCCAAAAACAAAGTTGGCCTATTGTTGCCAATACAGTGGCCTCAAGCCAGGTGGAGGGTTTCGTGCGTTCCACAGGGTGCTTGTCTACTTACGCGGTGAGAGTGGTACTGAGCCATCAGTTACACCGAGGTCTGGGTGGTTGCCTCTGACCGACAGGTGATGTATTGGGCGCCTGATAAGAAAACGGCCGTTGCACTCAAGTGCTTATCAACTCATTCTGCAGTGGTGCAGAGCTTTACGAGTGATACTGCACGGGCCGTAGCGGTGTACCGCTCATCGGGTCATGCCATATCTCAGCTTCTGTCACGAAACAAGTCTGTTGTAAGCGCTCATGCCCAGGTGTCCCGGTCTGGACGCAAGCGGAGGTCCCCCAATTTATATGGCCGTTGCACTCACGTGCGTCTCGGATACTGCACAGGCCATACACCCTTTTCTTTAGGTCATGCCATATCTCAGCTTCTGTAACAAAACAGGTTTTTTCAAGCCTTTGAATTTTTTTTTGTTGTTGTTTAAATAAAAAAAATCTCAGTTATTTTAGGTATAATTTCAGATTTTCTTGGAAAGAGTTGTTGCTCTAAGAAGATTATCACTGATTTTCATAGCAATATGCACTTAGGGCAACTGGGATTCCAGCCCAGCAACCAAGGGAGACAGGAGCTCCCGGACTGATACTTCAGTCAATATTAGGTGAAACTTACTATTAAAACTAGATAAACTGGGATTCCAACCCAGCAAGAAGGGGAGACAGGAGCTCCCTGGACTGATACTTCAGTCAATAATAGATAAAACTTATTATTAAAACTAGATAAACTGGGATTCCAACCCAGCAAGCAAGGGAGACAGGAGCTCCCTGGACTGATACTTCAGTCAATAATAGATAAAACTTACTATCAAAACTAGATGAACTGGGATTCCAACCCAGCAAGCAAGGGAGACAGGAGCTCTCTGTACTGATACTTCAGTCAATAATAGATGAAACTTACTATTAAAACTAGATAAACTGGGATTCCAACCCAGCATGCAAGGGAGACAGGAGCTCCCTGGACTGATACTTCAGTCAATAATAGATGAAACTTACTATTAAAACTAGATAAACTGGGATTCCAACCCAGCAAGAAGGGGAGACAGGAGCTCCCTGGACTGATACTTCAGTCAATAATAGATAAAACTTATTATTAAAACTAGATAAACTGGGATTCCAACCCAGCAAGCAAGGGAGACAGGAGCTCCCTGGACTGATACTTCAGTCAATAATAGATAAAACTTACTATCAAAACTAGATAAACTGGGATTCCAACCCAGCAAGCAAGGGAGACAGGAGCTCTCTGTACTGATACTTCAGTCAATAATAGATGAAACTTACTATTAAAACTAGATAAACTGGGATTCCAACCCAGCATGCAAGGGAGACAGGAGCTCTCTGTACTGATACTTCAGTCAATAATAGATGAAACTTACTATTAAAACTAGATAAACTGGGATTCCAACCCAGCATGCAAGGGAGACAGGAGCTCCCTGGACTGATACTTCAGTCAATAATAGATAAAACTTACTATTAAAACTAGATGAACTGGGATTCCAACCCAGCAAGCAAGGGAGACAGGAGCTCCCTGGACTGATACTTCAGTCAATAATAGATGAAACTTACGATTAAAACTAGATAAACTGGGATTCCAACCCAGGAAGCAAGGGAGACAGCAGCTCCCTGGACTGATACTTCAGTCAATAATAGATAAAACATACTATTAAAACTAGATAAACTGGGATTCCAACGCAGCAAGCAAGATAAATAATACCTGGAGTGATACTACAGTCTATTATGCATGTAGTTGAACCTTTAATACCCTAATTCTAGAACTAAATGAAGTGCATTACATCTTAGCTTTAATTATTATTTATAGTATTATACGGTTGGAGCAGCAGCAATTCTTTCAATAAATTTAATAGCAGCCGTAAGTAGAAAAAGGGGATTCCAAAAACAAAGTTGGCCTATTGTTGCCAATACAGTACGTGGCCTCAAGCCAGGTGGAGGGTTTCGTGCGTTCCACAGGGTGCTTGTCTACTTATGCGGTGAGAGTGGTACTGAGCCATCAGTTACACCGAGGTCTCGGTGGCTGCCTCTGACCGACAGGTGATGTATTGGGCACCTGATAAGAAAACGGCCGTTGCACTCAAGTGCTTATCAACTCATTCTGCAGTGGTGCAGAGCTTTACGAGTGATACTGCACGGGCCGTAGCGGTGTACCGCTCATCGGGTCATGCCATATCTCAGCTTCTGTCACGAAACAAGTCTGTTGTAAGCGCTCATGCCCAGGTGTCCCGGTCTGGACGCAAGCGGAGGTCCCCCAATTTAAATGGCCGTTGCACTCACGTGCGTCTCGGATACTGCACAGGCCATACACCCTTTTCTTTAGGTCATGCCATATCTCAGCTTCTGTAACGAAACAGGTTTTTTCAAGCCTTTGAATTTTTTTTTGTTGTTGTTTAAATAAAAAAAATCTCAGTTATTTTAGGTATAATTTCAGATTTTCTTGGAAAGAGTTGTTGCTCTAAGAAGATTATCACTGATTTTCATAGTAATATGCAGTTAGGGCAACTGGGATTCCAGCCCAGCAACCAAGGGAGACAGGAGCTCCCGGACTGATACTTCAGTCAATATTAGATGAAACTTACTATTAAAACTAGATAAACTGGAATTCCAACCCAACAAGAAGGGGAGACAAGAGCTCCCTGGACTGATACTTCAGTCAATAATAGATAAAACTTATTATTAAAACTAGACAAACTGGGATTCCAACCCAGCAAGTAAGGGAGACAGGAGCTCCCTGGACTGATACTTCAGTCAATAATAGATAAAACTTACTATCAAAACTAGATGAACTGGGATTCCAACCCAGCAAGCAAGGGAGACAAGAGCTCTCTGTACTGATACTTCAGTCAATAATAGATGAAACTTACCATTAAAAGTAGATAAACTAAGATTCCAACCCAGTAAGCAAGGAAGACAGGAGCTCCCTGGACTGATTCTTCAGTCAATAATAGATGAAACTTACTATTAAAACTAGATAAACTGGGATTCCAACCCAGCAAGAAAGGGAGACAGGAGCTCCCGGACTGATACTTCAGTCAATAATAGATGAAACTTACTATTAAAACTAGATAAACTGGGATTCCAACCCAGCAAGCAAGGGAGACAGGAGCTCCCGGACTGATACTTCAGTCAATAATAGATGAAACTTACTATTAAAACTAGATAAACTGGGATTCCAACCCAGCAAGCAAGGGAGACAGGAGCTCCCTGGACTGATACTTCAGTCAATAATAGATGAAACTTACTATTAAAACTAGATAAACTGGGATTCCAACCCAGCAACCAAGGGAGACAGGAGCTCCCGGACTGATACTTCAGTCAATAATAGATAAAACTTACTTTTAAAACTAGATAAACTTGGATTCCAACCCAGCAAGCAAGGGAGACAGGAGCTCCCTGCACTGATATTTCAGTCAATAATAGATGAAACTGACCATTAAAACTAGATAAACTGGGATTCCAACCCAGCAAGCAAGGGAGACAGGAGCACCCTGCACCTATATTTCAGTCAATAATAGATAAAACTTACTTTTAAAACTAGATAAACTTGGATTCCAACCCAGCAAGCAAGGGAGACAGGAGCTCCCGGACTGATACTTTAGTCAATAATAGATGAAACTTACTTTTAAAACTAGAAAAACTGGGATTCCAACCCAGCAAGCAAGGCAGACAGGAGCTCCCTAGACTGATACTTTAATCGATAATAGATAAAACTTAGTATTAAAACTAGATATACTGGGATTTCAACCCAGCATGCAAGGGAGACAGGAGCTCCCGGACTGATACTTCAGTCAGTAATAGATGAAACTTACCATTAAAACTAGATAAACTGGGATTCCAACCCAGCAAGCAAGGGAGACAGGAGCTCCCTGCACTGATATTTCAGTCAATAATAGAGGAAACTGACTATTAAAACTAGATAAACTGGGATTCCAACCCAGCAAGCAAGGCAGACAGGAGCTCCCTGGACTGATTCTTCAGTCAATAATAGAAGAAACTTACTGTTAAAACTACATAAACTGGGATTCCAACCCAGCAAGCACGGGAGACAGGAGCTCCCAGACTGATACTTCAGTCAATTATAGATAAAACTTACTTTTAAAACTAGATAAACTGGGATTCCAACCCAGCAAGCAATGGAGACAGGAGCTCCCTGGACTGATACTTCAGTCAATAATAGATAAAACTTACTATTAAAACTAGATAGACTGGGATTCCAACCCAGCAAGCAAGGGAGACAGGAGCTCCCTGGACTGATACTTCAGTCAATAATAGATAAAACTTACTATTAAAACTAGATAAACTGGGATTCCAACCCAGCAAGCAAGGGAGACAGGAGCTCCCTAGACTGATACTTTAAACGATAATAGATAAAACTTAGTATTAAAAGTAGATAAACTGGGATTCCAACCCAGCAAGCAAGGGAGACAGGAGCTCCCTGGACTGATTCTTTAGTCAATAATAGATGAAACTTACTATTAAAACTAGATAAACTGGGATTCCAACCCAGCAAGCAAGGGAGACAGGAGCTCCCAGACTGATACTTAAGTCAATAATAGATAAAACTTACTTTTAAAACTAGATAAACTGGGATTCCAACCCCGCAATCAAGGGAGACATGAGCTCCCGGACTGATACTTCAGTCAGTAATAGATAATACTTACTTTTAAAACAAGATAAACTGGGATTCCAACCCAGCAAGCAAGGGAGACAGGAGCTCCCTGGACTGATACTGCAGTCAATAATAGATGAAACTTACTATTAATACTAGATAAACTGGGATTCCAACCCAGCAAGCAAGGGAGACAGGAGTTCCCTGGACTGATACTTCAGTCAATAATAGATGAAACTTACTATTAAAACTAGAGAAACTGGGATTCCAACCCAGCAAGCAAGGGAGACAGGAGCTCCCGGACTGATACTTCAGTCAGTAATAGAAAAAACTTAGTTTTAAAACTAGATAAACTGGGATTCCAACCCAGCAAGCAAGGGAGACAGGAGCTCCCGGACTGATACTTCAGTCAATAATAGATAAAACTTACTTTTAAAACTAGATAAACTGGGATTCCAACCCAGCAAGCAAGGGAGACAGGAGCTCCCTGCACTGATATTTCAGTCAATAATAGATGTAACTGACTATTAAAACTAGATAAACTGGGATTCCAACCCAGCAAGCAAGGGAGACAGGAGCTCCCTGGACTGATACTTCAGTCAATAATAGATAAAACTTACTATTAAAACTAGATAAACTGGGATTCCAACCCAGCAAGCAAGGGAGACAGGACCTCCCTGGACTGATACTTCCGTGAATAATAGATAAAACTTACTATTAAAACTAGATGAACTGGGATTCCAAGCTAGCAAGCAAGGGAGACAAGAGCTCTCGGTACTGATACTTCAGTCAATAATAGATGAAAGTTACTATTAAAACTAGATATACTGGGATTCCAACTCAGCAAGCAAGGGAGACTGGAGCTCCCTGGACTGATTCTTCAGTCAATAATAGATGAAACTTACTTTTAAAACTAGATAAACTGGGATTCCAACCCAGCAAGCAAGGGAGACAGGAGCTCCCGGACTGATACTTCAGTCAATAATAGATAATACTTACTTTTAAAACTAGATAAACTGGGATTCCAACCCAGCAAGCAAGGGAGACAGGAGCTCCCTGGACTGATACTTCAGTCAATAATAGATGAAACTTACTATTAATACTAGATAAACTGGGATTCCAACCCAGCAAGTAAGGGAGACAGGAGTTCCCTGGACTGATACTTCAGTCAATAATAGATGATAGTTACTATTAAAACTAGATAAACTGAGATTCCAACCCAGCAAGCAAGGGAGACAGGAGCTCCCGGACTGATACTTCAGTCAGTAATAGATAAAACTTAGTTTTAAAACTAGATAAACTGGGATTCCAACCCAGCAAGCAAGGGAGACAGGAGCTCCGGGACTGATACTTCAGTCAATAATAGATAAAACTTACTTTTAAAACTAGATAAACTGGGATTCCAACCCAGCAAGCAAGGGAGATAGGAGCTCCTGGACTGATACTTCAGTCAATAATAGATAAAACTTACTATTAAAACTAGATAAACTGGGATTCCAACCCAGCAAGCAAGGGAGACAGGAGCTCCCTGGACTGATACTTCAGTCAATAATAGATAAAACTTACTATTAAAACTAGATAAACTGGGATTCCAACCCAGCAAGCAAGGGAGACAGGAGCTCCCTGGACTGATACTTCAGTCAATAATAGATAAAACTTACTATTAAAACTAGATAAACTGGGATTCCAACCCAGCAAGCAAGGGAGACAGGAGCTCCCGGACTGATACTTCAGTCAATAATAGATGAAACTTACTTTTAAAACTAGATAAACTGGGATTCGAACCCAGCAAGCAAGGGAGACAGGAGCTCCCTAGACTGATACTTTAAACGATAATAGATAAAACTTAGTATTAAAACTAGATAAACTGGGATTGCAACCCAGCATGCAAGGGAGACAGGAGCTCCCAGACTGATACTTTAGTCAATAATAGATGAAACTTACCATTAAAAGTAGATAAACTGGGATTCCAACCCAGCAAGCAAGGGAGACAGGAGCCCCCTGGACTGATTCTTTAGTCAATAATAGATGAAACTTACTATTAAAACTAGATAAACTGGGATTCCAACCAAGCAAGCAAGGGAGACAGGAGCTCCCAGACTGATACTTTAGTCAATAATAGATAAAACTTACTTTTAAAACTAGATAAACTGGGATTCCAACGCCGCAATCAAGGGAGACATGAGCTCCCGGACTGATACTTCAGTCAGTAATAGATAAAACTTACTTTTAAAACTAGATAAACTGGGATTGCAACCCAGCAAGCAAGGGAGACAGGAGCTCCCTTACTGACACTTCAGTCAATAATAGATGAAACTTACTATTAAAACTAGATAAACTGGGATTGCAACCCAGCAAGCAAGGGAGACAGGAGCTCCCAGGACTGATACTTCAGTCAATAATAGATGAAACTTACTATTAAAACTAGATAAATTGGGATTCCAACCCAGGAAGGAAAGGAGACAGGAGCTCCCGGACTGATACTTCAGTCAATGACAGATGAAACTTACTATTAAAACTAGATAAACTGGGATTGAAACCCAGCAGGCAAGGGAGACAGGAGCTCCCTGCACTGATATTTCAGTCAATAACAGATGAAACTTACTATTAAAACTAGATGAACTTTGATTCCAACCTAGCAAGCAAGGGAGACAAGAGCTCTCGGTACTGATACCTCTGTCAATAATAGATGAAAGTTACTATTAAAACTAGATAAACTGGGATTCCAACCCAGCAAGCAAGGGAGACTGGAGCTCCTTGGACTGATACTTCAGTCTATAATAGATGAAACTTACTATTAAAACTAGATAAACTGGGGTTCCAACCCAGGAAGCAAGGGAGACAGGAGCTCCCGGACTGATACTTCAGTCAATAATAGATGAAACTTACTATTAAAACTAGATAAACTGGGATTCCAATCCAGCAAAAAGCAAGGGAGACAGGAGCTCCCTGGACTGATACTTCAGTCAATAATAGATGAAACGTAGTATTAAAACTAGATAAACTGGGATTCCAACCCTGCAAGCAAGGGAGACAAGAGCTCCCTGGACTGATACTTCAGTCAATAATAGATGAAACTTACTATAATTTTAAAACTAGATAAACTGGGATTCCAACCCAGTAAGCAAGGGAGACAGGAGCTCCCTGGACTGATACTTCAGTCAATAATAGATGAAACTTACTATGAAAACTAGATAAACTGGGATTGCAACCCAGCAAGCAAGGGATACAGGAGCTTCCGGACTGATACTTCAGTCAATAATAGATGAAACTTACTATTGAAACTAGATAAACTGGGATTCCAACCCAGCATGCAAGGGAGACAGGAGCTCCCTGGACTGATACTTCAGTCAATAATTGATGAAACTTACTATTAAAACTAGATAAACGGGGATTCCAGCCCAGCAAGCAAGGGAGAGAGGAGTTCCCTCGACTGATACTTCAGTCAATAATAGATGAAACTTACTAGTAAAACTAGATAATCTGGTATTCCAACCCAGGGAGCAAGGGAGTCAGGAGCTCTCTGGACTGATACTTCTGTCTATCGTAGTTATTACTTACTATTAAAATTAGATAAACTGGGATTCCAACCCAGTAAGCAAGGGAGACAGGAACTCCCTAGTCTGAGAAGAAGAAGACCCAATTGCATTTGCCCGAAATCTGCTGTTAACTAGGACCAATGAGATATACCCTTAGAAAGTTTCCAGTTTTTAAGATATGAGAACTCCGTGATGTCTTTGCCTGATATCTGCTGTTAACTAGGGCCAATGGGATTTGCAGTCACAATCATTTCATTTGAGGAGAGAACTTTTTTCACTTGAATTTAATTTATTTTTAATTGCGTATAATTTCATTTAACATGGAAGAGACACTTCATGGATCTGTTAAATAAACTATTAATAGAATTATTACTATTATTATAATTGTTATTATTATTGTTATTATTACTGATATACCATTAGATGATTAGATACCATAAAAAGATAATAACTGTAGTTATTCAAATTGTATAGTTTACTTAGTAAACATAGATTTTAACCTTGAAATTATTTAAGTGCTTGACTCCCCACTGTTATATCTTTGCAGGTTATAACAAGGCTTTTGCTGGACGTTTTATCTATATCTAAGTGGAGACGTCGGAAATGAATTTATTGTATTTATAGTGTAACTTTACGATTTTGCGCAGTTGTTGTTACAGGGAAAATGCTGTTTGAGGGTTCAGTGAGAGTCGATTTGTCTTTATTGATATGATTTTTTATGTTTCGGCCCACTAAGAATATCTGCTGATGGTCAGATATTTTTAGTGGGCGTTAAACTTCATTTCTTATGTATATCCCTTATCGGTGCAAATCAAAGTAGGTTGTATTAGTTCAATTTAAGTCTGTTGGTAACATCCTCTAAGCGCTTGTTTCTTTTTCTTTAGCTTTTTTATTTTCTAGATTGAATCTACCCGGTTATTTTTGTTCATCACGTGGGGAGGCGTTTTCTACGCTTCAGGTATAATGGATATGTTTCTTTTCATTAATCCCCGGTTTTCTCCTTAGTCCTACATATCGAGCACCACGAGGAGCTCGAGGAGTTCGGATTGATATACTCTAGAATAAGAGCACAACATCGCATGAGTAGTACCCAGCGTCATTTGCTAGTGAGAGAATAGAGAACAAAGAAGTGAACGACTGAAATGAACTCATTTATCCCTATAGCAAATGGGAGCCTGTAATATAAGTTTCTTGTACGTGCTTATTGCAAAAAGTTCGGTTAAACCCGAAAATGGTGTTGGGTTTGGCAGAAGTACCTGAATTTTTTATCATTGAGATTCTTTATATATATTTTGCTAACAGATATTTACTTTGGTTGTTATATTTACTGAGTTCAGGTTCCTTTTTTAAATTACACTTTTATAGTTTACAAAGATTGGAAAATCGTCATCTGGTGAAACCTGTACTAGCTGATGAAAAAGCACCAACAATGAAAGGTACGTATCTCTTGAGAAGAATCGGATAGTCCCAGTTTTTACAACCGGGTTCGAACAGGGGCAGTCCGAAGAATAGCGAGCTGTTAGACAGTAAATCACTTAATAACTAACCAACACGAAAAACAAGAGCACAAAATAACTATTACTCAAATTCTCCATTTCTACAGTCTACTGATAAACATTGCACTTTCTTCTGTTTTAGGACGTGTTTCTCAAGTTGGACATCAGAAGAAGTGCCTGCGTCTTACAATACGACTAAAGTGAAGCTGTAGCGATCAAGATGAAATACTTTAAAAACTTAATCTAATACTTTTTTTCCAGTAATATAAAAGCTAAATAAAACTTTGTAGAATTCTGCTACAGTAGCAGTCAACATTTTCGAAGGAGGACTTTCCTTCTTACGGAAATGACTGCTACTGGGCAACAATAGCCTTTTTTTTGTTCTGAAATTATTAAGGATAGGTTTATTCGAAATATTTTTAATGTTGATCGTGAAATATGATGGGCTCTTGCCAACCTTTGGGGCAGTGTTGGTAACTTGCGAGTACTGTTTTCGGCTTCTTCCGCTTTCGTTAATCTTCGTGTTCGTAAACGCTTAAATGAACACTCTCGCCATTTTTCGGGGGGACTTTCGGTAACTTTCGACCATTATCGTTGACTACTTCGGCTTACGTTAATCTTCATATACTAAACTTACCATTACTTCGAACACGCGCTATGGTAAACGCTTAAATGCCTTTACAAGATTGCATTCAGTGAAATGAATCCTCCCCCCATCTGTCGTGGATACTTTCGGCAACTTTCGACCACTATCGTTGACTTCTTCGGCCTGCGTTAAATCTTCATGTTTACTTACCATTTCTACAAACCGGCGCTATCATAAATGCCTATATACCTACTCTTGCCATCTTTCGGGGGTACTTTCGGTAACTTTCGACCACTATCATTGACTACTTCGGCTTGCGTCAATCTTCATAAAGACTTCTACCATTACTTCGAACGCGCGTTATCGCCAACTTGTGAACACTATAATGTTAATGAACGCCCTCGCAATCCTTCGGAGTACTTTCGGTAACTTTCGACCATTGTCGTTGACTACTTCGGCTTGCGTTAATCTACATATACTAAACTTCCCATTACTTCGAAAACGCGCTATGGTAAACGCTGCAATGCCTTTACAAATTGCGTTCAGTGAAATGAACACTCTCCCCATCTTTCGGGGATACTCATAAATGCTGCCTATATACCTACTCTCGCCATCTTTCGGGGGTACTTTCGGTAACTTTCGACCACTATCATTAACTACTTCGACTTGCGTCAATCCTCATCGAGACTTCTACCATTACTTCGAACGCGCGTTATCGCCAACTTGTGAACACTATAATGTTAATGAACACCCTCACAATCCTTCGGGGTACTTTCGACCATTGTCGTTTACTACTTCGGCTTGCGTTAATCTTCATATACTAAACTTCCCATTACTTCGAAAACGCGCTATGGTAAACGCTGCAATGCCTTTACAAATTGCGTTCAGTGAAATGAACACTCTCCCCATCTTTCGGGGATACTCATAAATGCTGCCTATATACCTACTCTCGCCATCTTTCGGGGGTACTTTCGGTAACTTTCGACCACTATCATTAACTACTTCGACTTGCGTCAATCCTCATCGAGACTTCTACCATTACTTCGAACGCGCGTTATCGCCAACTTGTGAACACTATAATGTTAATGAACACCCTCACAATCCTTCGGGGTACTTTCGACCATTGTCGTTTACTACTTCGGCTTGCGTTAATCTTCATATACTAAACTTCCCATTACTTCGAAAACGCGCTATGGTAAACGCTGCAATGCCTTTACAAATTGCGTTCAGTGAAATGAACACTCTCCCCATCTTTCGGGGATACTCATAAATGCTGCCTATATACCTACTCTCGCCATCTTTCGGGGGTACTTTCGGTAACTTTCGACCACTATCATTAACTACTTCGACTTGCGTCAATCCTCATCGAGACTTCTACCATTACTTCGAACGCGCGTTATCGCCAACTTGTGAACACTATAATGTTAATGAACACCCTCACAATCCTTCGGGGTACTTTCGACCATTGTCGTTTACTACTTCGGCTTGCGTTAATCTTCATATACTAAACTTACCATTACTTCGAAAACACGCTATGGTAAACGCTGAAATGCCTTTACAAATTGCGTTCAGTGAAATGAACACTCTCCCCATCTTTCGGGGATACTCTCGGCAACTTTTTACCACTATCGTTGACTTCTTCGGCCTGCGTTAAATCTTCATGTTTACTTACCAGTTCTACGAACCGGCGCTATTGTATATGCCTTTGCCACAATGAATACTCTCGCCATCCTTCGGGTTACTTTCGGTAACTTTCGACCACTATCATTGACTACTTCGGCTTGCGTCAATCTTCATAGAGACTTATACCATTACTTCGAACGCGCGCTATCACCAACTTGTGAACACTATAATGTTAGTGAACACTCTCGCAATCCTTCGGGGTACTTTCGGTGACTTTCGACCACTATCATTGACTACTTCGACTTGCGTCAATCTTCACAGAGACTTATACCATTACTTCGAACGCGCGCTATCACCAACTTTTGAACTCTATAATGTTAATGAACACCCTCGCAATCCTTCGGGGTACTTTCGGTGACTTTCGACCACTATCGTTGACTACTTCGGCTTGCGTCAATCTTAATATAAACTTATCACTGATTACTTCGAACGCGCACTATAGCAAATACTTAAATGCCTTTGCGAGCTTTTCGCAAAACCGACCTCCTGTAAATCTAAAAAAGGCCTCTAGCTGTCGCCATGATGCTGTAAACCAAATTTATACCGACTTGTTTAATGGTGTATCTTCTCTTCAACACTATGTATTTACATGAATGTTTTTGCGCTATTGTTAAACTTCCGTCGCTATTATCAATTATATTATGCTTTTGTTCTGTATAGAGTACTTTAGTAACCTTTATTTGCATGTCTAATACACTTTCGATCGCGCGATTCCGTACACTAGCGAACATGCATCAACTTCGTTAACTTAGTGTTAACCGATCTTGTAACCTTTCATTCTCGATTCTCAACTGTTTTCCTAGTTGCTTTGAGGGTAGAGGGTAGAGATTTGCTTTGCGTTTAACGTGAATGAGATTTGGTTAATGTATATAACGTTATACATAATAAGCCCGATATGTAATATAAAGGAGTTGATAATGGATGAGCCACATAAGACTGTGGAATAGTGGGTTGGAAGCTATTGATTCTATAAATTTATACCAAGCTGCAACTGTTGAATTAATAAAGAGATTGACTTTTAAGGAAACTTTAGTGATAAACCAGTGGGAAAATTAAATAAAAATTGTTTTAATCTGAAATTAAGCTTGCAAAATAAATTTCAGTAATGAGAATTCAAAGCTTGCGTCTGTAGCGCCATTCATCTTGTGCCCCCCGGGGGGGGGGACTCCCATAAGAAACAGACGGGGATGCTCGTCGGAAATTTTGAATTTAACCCCTAAAGGAGACCATCTGGGCGTGGCTCAAGCTTTTTGTGACTCCTAAAGGAGACCAATCTGGGCGTGGCTTAAGCAAATTTTGACCCCTAAAAGAGACCGCTTAAAAACACACAAATACGACATGCAATGAGTTTTAATGATATAAAGACATAACAAACAAAGTTAAAAAGAAAATTGACTTCTGTTTCTCTTCGCGTAATTCTGTGTTTGTTCGCGGAACCCTAAACGAGACCTTGGGGGCTTAAAATATTGGCGCTTTGCCCGGAACACCCTAAGCGAGACCAAGATCCACAATTTACACCCCTAAGTGAGACGACGAGCATCCCCATCTGTTTCATATGGATGAAACTTACTATTAAAACTAGATAAACTGGGATTTCAACCCAGCATGCAAGGGAGACAGGAGCTCCCTGGACTGATACTTCAGTCAATAATAGATGAAACTTACTATAATTTTAAAAGTAGATAAACTGGGATTACGACCCAGGAAGCAAGGTAGACAAGAGGTCCCTGGACTGATACTTCAGTCAATAATAGATAAAACTTACTATTAAAACTAGACAAAGGGGGATTCCAGCCCAGCAAGCAAGGGAGACAGGAGTTCCCTCGACTGATACTTCAGTCAAAAATAGATGAAACTTACTTCGAAAACTAGATAATCTGGTATTCCAACCCAGGGAGCAAGGGAGTCAGGAGCTCCCTGGACTGACACTTCAATCTATGATAGTTATTACTTACTATTAAAGTTAGAGAAACTGGGACTCCAACTCAGCAAGCAATGGAGTCAGGAGCTCCCTTGACTGATACTTCAGTCTATCATAGTTATTACTTACTATTAAAATTAGAGAAACTGGGACTCCAACCCAGCAAGCAATGGAGTCAGGAGCTCCCTGGACTGATACTTCAGTCTATCGTAGTTATTACTTACTATTAAAATTAGATAAACTGGGATTCCAACCCAGTAAGCAAGGGAGACAGGAACTCCCTAGTCTGAGAAGAAGAAGACCCAATTGCATTTGCCCGAAATCTGCTGTTAACTAGGACCAATGAGATATACCCTTAGAAAGTTTCCAGTTTTTAAGATATGAGAACTCCGTGATGTCTTTGCCTGATATCTGCTCTTAACTAGGGCCAATGGGATTTGCAGTCACAATCATTTCATTTGAGGAGAGAACTTTTTTCACTTGAATTTAATTTATTTTTAATTGCGTATAATTTCATTTAACATGGAAGAGACACTTCATGGATCTGTTAAATAAACTATTAATAGAATTATTACTATTATTATAATTGTTATTATTATTAATATTATTACTGATATACCATTAGATGATTAGATACCATAAAAAGATAATAACTGTAGTTATTCAAATTGTATAGTTTACTTAGTAAACATAGGTTTTAACCTTGAAATTATTTAAGTGCTTGATTCCCCACTGTTATATCTTTGCAGGTTATAACAAGGCTTTTGCTGGACGTTTTATCTATATCTAAGTGGAGACGTCGGAAATGAATTTATTGTATTTATAGTGTAACTTTACGATTTTGCGCAGTTGTTGTTACAGGGAAAATGCTGTTTGAGGGTTCAGTGAGAGTCGATTTGTTTTTATTGATATGATTTTTTATGTCTCGGCCCACTAAGAATATCTGCTGATGGTCAGATATTTTTAGTGGGCGTTAAACTTCATTTCTTATGTATATCCCTTATCGGTAGTCTGTTGGTAACATCCTCTAAGCGCTTGTTTCTTTTTCTTTAGCTTTTTTATTTTCTAGATTGAATCTACCCGGTTATTTTTGTTCATCACGTGGGGAGGCGTTTTCTACGCTTCAGGTATAATGGATATGTTTCTTTTCATTAATCCCCGGTTTTCTCCTTAGTCCTACATATCGAGCACCACGAGGAGCTCGAGGAGTTCGGATTGATATACTCTAGAATAAGAGCACAACATCACATGAGTAGTACCCAGCGTCGTTTGCTAGTGAGAGAATAGAGAACAAAGAAGTGAACGACTGAAATGAACTCATTTATCCCTATAGCAAATGGGAGCCTGTAATATAAGTTTCTTATACGTGCTTATTGCAAAAAGTTCGGTTAAACCCGAAAATGGTGTTGGGTTTGGCAGAAGTACCTGAATTTTTTATCATTGAGATTCTTTATATATATTTTGCTAACAGATATTTACTTTGGTTGTTATATTTACTGAGTTCAGGTTCCTTTTTTAAATTACACTTTAATAGTTTACAAAGATTGGAAAATCGTTATCTGGTGAAACCTATACTAGCTGATGGAAAAGCACCAACAATGAAAGGTACGTATCTCTTGAGAAGAATCGGATAGTCCCAGTTTTTACAACCGGGTTCGAACAGGGGCAGTCCGAAGAATAGCGAGCTGTTAGACAGTAAATCACTTAATAACTAACCAACACGAAAAACAAGAGCACAAAATAACTAGTACTCAAATTCTCCATTTCTACAGTCTACTGATAAACATTGCACTTTCTTCTGTTTTAGGACGTGTTTCTCAAGTTGGACATCAGAAGAAGTGCCTGCGTCTTACAATACGACTAAAGTGAAGCTGTAGCGATCAAGATGAAATACTTTAAAAACTTAATCTAATACTTTTTTTCCAGTAATATAAAAGCTAAATAAAACTTTGTAGAATTCTGCTACAGTAGCAGTCAACATTTTCGAAGGAGGACTTTCCTTCTTACGGAAATGACTGCTACTGGGCAACAATAGCCTTTTTTTTGTTCTGAAATTATTAAGGATAGGTTTATTCGAAATATTTTTAATGTTGATCGTGAAATATGATGGGCTCTTGCCAACCTTTGGGGCAGTGTTGGTAACTTGCGAGTACTGTTTTCGGCTTCTTCCGCTTTCGTTAATCTTCGTGTTCGTAAACGCTTAAATGAACACTCTCGCCATTTTTCGGGGGGACTTTCGGTAACTTTCGACCATTATCGTTGACTACTTCGGCTTACGTTAATCTTCATATACTAAACTTACCATTACTTCGAACACGCGCTATGGTAAACGCTTAAATGCCTTTACAAGATTGCGTTCAGTGAAATGAATCCTCCCCCCATCTGTCGTGGATACTTTCGGCAACTTTCGACCACTATCGTTGACTTCTTCGGCCTGCGTTAAATCTTCATGTTTACTTACCATTTCTACAAACCGGCGCTATCATAAATGCCTATATACCTACTCTTGCCATCTTTCGGGGGTACTTTCGGTAACTTTCGACCACTATCATTGACTACTTCGGCTTGCGTCAATCTTCATAAAGACTTCTACCATTACTTCGAACGCGCGTTATCGCCAACTTGTGAACACTATAATGTTAATGAACGCCCTCGCAATCCTTCGGAGTACTTTCGGTAACTTTCGACCATTGTCGTTGACTACTTCGGCTTGCGTTAATCTACATATACTAAACTTCCCATTACTTCGAAAACGCGCTATGGTAAACGCTGCAATGCCTTTACAAATTGCGTTCAGTGAAATGAACACTCTCCCCATCTTTCGGGGATACTCATAAATGCTGCCTATATACCTACTCTCGCCATCTTTCGGGGGTACTTTCGGTAACTTTCGACCACTATCATTAACTACTTCGACTTGCGTCAATCCTCATCGAGACTTCTACCATTACTTCGAACGCGCGTTATCGCCAACTTGTGAACACTATAATGTTAATGAACACCCTCACAATCCTTCGGGGTACTTTCGACCATTGTCGTTTACTACTTCGGCTTGCGTTAATCTTCATATACTAAACTTCCCATTACTTCGAAAACGCGCTATGGTAAACGCTGCAATGCCTTTACAAATTGCGTTCAGTGAAATGAACACTCTCCCCATCTTTCGGGGATACTCATAAATGCTGCCTATATACCTACTCTCGCCATCTTTCGGGGGTACTTTCGGTAACTTTCGACCACTATCATTAACTACTTCGACTTGCGTCAATCCTCATCGAGACTTCTACCATTACTTCGAACGCGCGTTATAGCCAACTTGTGAACACTATAATGTTAATGAACACCCTCGCAATCCTTCGGGGTACTTTCGACCATTGTCGTTTACTACTTCGGCTTGCGTTAATCTTCATATACTAAACTTACCATTACTTCGAAAACGCGCTATGGTAAACGTTGAAATGCCTTTACAAATTGCGTTCAGTGAAATGAACACTCTCCCCATCTTTCGGGGATACTCTCGGCAACTTTTTACCACTATCGTTGACTTCTTCGGCCTGCGTTAAATCTTCTTGTTTACTTACCAGTTCTACGAACCGGCGCTATTGTATATGCCTTTGCCACAATGAATACTCTCGCCATCCTTCGGGTTACTTTCGGTAACTTTCGACCACTATCATTGACTACTTCGGCTTGCGTCAATCTTCATAGAGACTTATACCATTACTTCGAACGCGCGCTATCGCCAACTTGTGAACACTATAATGTTAGTGAACACTCTCGCAATCCTTCGGGGTACTTTCTGTAACTTTCGACCACTATCATTGACTACTTCGGCTTGCGTCAATCTTCACAGAGACTTATACCATTACTTCGAACGCGCGCTATCACCAACTTTTGAACACTATAATGTTAATGAACACCCTCGCAATCCTTCGGGGTACTTTCGGTAACTTTCGACCACTATCGTTGACTACTTCGGCTTGCGTCAATCTTAATATAAACTTACCACTGATTACTTGGAACGCGCACTATAGCAAATACTTAAATGCCTTTGCGAGCTTTTCGCAAAACCAACCTCCTGTAAATCTAAAAAAGGCTTCTAGCTGTCGCCATGATGTTGTAAACCAAATTTATACCGACTTGTTTAATGGTGTATCTTCTTTTCAACACTATGTATTTACATGAATGTTTTTGCGCTATTGTTAAACTTCCGTCGCTATTATCAATTATATTATGCTTTTGTTCTGTATAGAGTACTTTAGTAACCTTTATTTGCATGTCTAATACACTTTTGATCGCGCGATTCCGTACACTAGCGAACATGCATCAACTTCGTTAACTTAGTGTTAACCGATCTTGTAACCTTTCATTCTCGATTCTCAACTGTTTTCCTGGTTGCTTTGAGGGTAGAGGGTAGAGATTTGCTTTGCGTTTAATGTGAATGAGATTTGGTTAATGTATATAACGTTATACATAATAAGCCCGATATGTAATATAAAGGAGTTGATAATGGATAATTAAAGCCACATAAAGACTGTGGAATAGTGGGTTGTAAGCTATTGATTCTATAAATTTATGCCAAGCTGCAACTGTTGAATTAATAAAGGGATTGACTTTTAAGGAAACTTTAGTGATAAACCGGTGGGAAAATTAAATAAAAATTGTTTTAATCAGAAATTAAGCTTGCAAAACAAATTTCAGTAATGACAATTCAAAGCGTGCGTCTCTAGCGCTATCCATCTTGTACCCGCAGGGGTCTAAGAAAAAAAAGGAGAGAGCTGAAAAAAAAAAGATGGTTCACTCGACTGAAGCTTATTGTTCTGGTTTGCTTTCAAACCACAATGGGTTTATGCGGTTTTAATTAGCTCCTCTAGACCTCGTTGCTATCGAATTTTGTGTCCGCTCATCGTCTTCTTCGGCGTTCATGTTCGCTCCGAAACCAGATCCAGTTCTCCTCGATAGCAATGCAAGCGCATGGAAATCTTATGACATGCAGTTACAATATTTTAATATTAACTCCCAACGGTTTAAAGCCAGATTAGAGAGCTGGCAATCAGCATGGCGCCTTTTCTCATTATTTAAGTATCACTGCTTCTCTCAATCTTCTTATTTCCTTATTTCCTTGGAAATCATCCCAAACAATGCAAGTTCTAATAAAGGGGGAGGGAGAGGTTTTTGATAAACGCTCTTTGAAGTGTTTATCTGAACTTCTTCAAAAATTAACAACATTTTAAATGTATTGCAAAGTAGATATAGCTCGGTTAAGTTAACAACCTGTATTTAATATTCTGTCTATCCAATACTGTTTATTTAACAATTCCTGACTTAAATTGTAAATGAAATTAAAATATATCGTAATGAGTATTAGCGTAAGTAATACTAATAATGTCCTAGTTTGTGTAATGGATACAACATGATCTGATGTAATGTCAGTGCTTCGAATACAGTTCGTGCCAGCAAATGTGAACCTAAGTTTCAGATAAAGAGAATTAAGCCAAACATCTGCTATTTTTGAATTTGTCAGCCCTGTTCTGGTTGCCTTCGCTCACTTTTATCTGGGAAACGCGAGAATAACTGGGAAAAACTGTCCAATTGAAGCGGTGGCGTAAAAACTGAACATGCTGGTTTTTCTTTGTCCTGTCGGGTAGAGCCTAGATTCAAATTTTGAATACGCAGCGTCCACGTCGTCTGTGCAAGCCTCATAGAGAGGTCGAATTACGCCCCCTTCTCAAAAAAGCGCGGCACAACTTCGAATTCCCCCTCTCACCTCAACTTATCACCACGCCTTGTCCTCCTTCTGAATCAAAGGTATTCACAACTTACTGTGAAAAATGAACCATTAGGGGACATCACGCGATCGGATGTTAAGGACGTGGCCGCCAATAACAGTACTAGACAACTATTCAACGAAGTGGTACCGAGAAGGAAAGTGGCACGACTCACAGCGAGGTTTTATACATTTCCACCCTATATATTATTTAAAAGGCGACATGGCACTAGGCAATTCTATCCTACGAAATTCATCAAGTGAGTGCCAAAACCAGGACCAACACAGTTTTATTGCTCGTACAAACACAGACTGGAACTCTTTACCAAATGGTGTCATTGAAAAGCAGTCTGTGGAGGCAGTCTGTGAAAATGGCCGTCAAGTACCACCTTTAAAAACGCTGACCCCGGAACTTTTTCATCATTATTTTTTTTATTATCTACTGAACACTCGCACTTTGATTATCTTAACATTTTCACCTGCACTTCTGCCGTGATAGGATATCCCCTTTGCAGATATATATCAAAATATAAAAATATAAAATATAATAAATCTAATAAAAAAGTGAGTAATAACAAAATCAAATGATAATTATGTTAAAAAGCACAGTTTCCCTTTATTCATTTAAATCTGCTTGTTGCTCAGCGGTTTAAAATATTTTTCTAAAAAAAAGAAATGCTTCATTTGTGTACCGAGTTAAGAGTGGTAAATGTGGAGAAAAGGCGGGAAAATACCTCTCAGGTCAACGTATGAAGCAGAAACAAAGTGGCAATTAAGTGGTAAAAAAATAAGTCATTTGCAAACAAAAATCAGAGATACCAACCAGTAAGAACTGTAAGTCAATGAACCCAATAAGGCGACAAAGAATTTTACAACGGTCATTTCATATACAGAAAAAAACGCTCAGGCTTACAACATAACCTTATCTTTAATCAAGGTATCAAAAATATTTGGGTTTTTGAGGTGGCGGTGGGGGAGGCGAGGGGAAGGAGAATGCAGAAAAATGTTCTTACCTCCGGAAAAATCCTGGCTACGCCTCTGATTAGAACGCAAATGATTGACTGATTCGTTATTCCAGTTGAGATCCAGTCATGTCATATTCCTGATCAGTCTTATTCATGAATTAAAAGATAACATATCTCTTTCTAAAAGCAAAAAAAAGGTTGTCCTCTTGAACAATTTCTCTCGGCAAAATCAGGCGTCTTAGGTTAGAAAAATCAAGAGAATTTGTGGAGTCATAAGCGACCAAGTTGAGACGGGTGGCTGAAAACCCTCGGTAAAGGAACACAGTGCTGAAGACCCAGGGGATAAATAAGACTAAGGAAAGGCGCGGAAAAGGAAGGTCAGAGAGGTCGATTCGAAATAGATTGCTTCTTAGTTAGCAACAAGTCCGATGAAGTAATAAAACTGATACAAATTGACGTGTAGTTGGTGTAGCTGGTGGTCTCTCTCTCGCGCGTAAATGGGCGGTGATTAAGCCGCGAGCAAAGCGCGGGCAAACGAGCGGCAAAAGAAGTACCTACCGTATTCTCTTCCTGGCTTCACCTGCTCATTTACCCACTCGAAAAACAAAACTGCCAGCAACGCAGACTAAACCTGAATAGAAAAGGCCGATCTGTTTGCTCCTTTCGCGCTGGAATTACAACCTTGTTTATAGTTCAGATGCTATGAAAAGTTGTAACTCCGGGCAAGAGAGGTGAAGTGGTAACAGCTGCCCTAACAGGACTTCTAACAGTGTTGATAGACGTGGGACGGACAAACATCTGAGCATCAGGAAGGAATAAAGGTAGAAAAAAATAACCGTGAAATGTACGTTTGGGTTAATTTAGGGTCCAGGCTCTGCGAAAAATTTGAACTATGCAAACTGCGTTGTACTTTCCTAAAAATTGAATACGCGGTGACCATGCAACCAGCTAATTGAATTAACAACCGAGCCAGGAGTTTCTGTTAATATTTATTGTGAGTGCCTTATTTTCAGTTAACAGCCTAGGAGTAGAACGTCCTTTAGTCTTCTTCTTCTTGATCGTCAAAATCAAGCAAATAAAAAGACTCTGCTGGCAGGTTAATTGTTTTATAGAACCCTGCCTGGGAATGGGCTGAATTGTTTAAAACGAGAACCTACTCCTTCACTCTAGTACTTTTTTAAATATAAAGAATTGGAATTTCTGAACTTTTTTTATTTATTGATTAAAAATTGATAAAAAACGAGTACACACTTAAAGTACAATTGAAGGTAAAATGTTACCCAACAATCTAGAGTATAAAATTCTAATTAGCTTGTTCAGCCTTGAAGGCTGGTTTTCACTAGCGACGGCGTCGGAGTCGTAATCAGAAGCGTAGAGCTTATGGTCTAGTGAAAACAGCGTTCCGATTCCACTTACGACTCCGTCGCTTACGTTCCGCTTATGATCTAGCGAAAACCAGATTGTCCAAGTCGGAAGCAGAAGCGGAAGAACTAAACCAATCACAAAGCGTGGGAACGAGCATTGTGATTGGTCAGTATCCTTCCGCTTCTTCTTCCGACTCCGACAATCTGGTTTTCACTAGATCATAAGCGGAACGTAAGCGACGGGGTGGTAAGCGGAATGGAAACGTTCTGATTCTCCTGACTTCGATTCCGTCGCGCTTATCCTGACTCTGCGTACGACTCCGATTTTTGATTTTCACTAGGTCAAAATTTCTCATGTAGTATTATAAATGGCCTAATCTTTAAGCCTCACAAATCAGCATGCAAAGCTTGTACACTCGAAACTATATCAGAAGCCTGGCATACAGAATTTTTATCATCAACAAAAGATCAAACACGTAAAAAGTAACGAGAGTAACGAGATAATGTTCCGACGTTTCGGCGACATCATGAAGCTATTTTGAAATAGTAATACATGAAAAGCGGATTGGTTATATGAACAGGAAGTTGAAGGAGTATGTTCCCGGGGGGGGGGGTACTTGGGTAGGGGTGTACGGCCCGCTTCCCAAAACCCTTACCCTATTTATGACCAAAATCTGCGATTTTCCCTACCCTATTTATGACCTAACCAAAAATTTTATACCCTATTTATGACCTGACCCTTAAATCAATACCCTGTTTCAGACCTGCCTTATAATTATTTCCCTAGTTCAGACCAATGTTAAAGGCAATGTTTATCTGCTTTTATTAGGTAGGTTATAATACTGCAAAGTTAAGACTACAGTGCAAAAATCGTTACCCTATTTATGACCAAAATGGCGGCAAAATAGCCAAAATCGATACCCAATTTATGACCAAAACGGCTGAAAAATCCTACCCTTTGGGGCCGCACATACCTATATAGCCCATATTAGGGAGTACCCCCCCCCCCGGGAGTATGTTTTATTATTGCCCAATCTCCTCTTGCTTTTATAACAAAAATTTACCTTCTGACATCATCTGGCAATCTTTTGACAACCATAAGCTTTATTTGATGATAACGATATATTTATTCAATAGAAGGGCTCCGCCGTTGACTGTTCCTTATGATAGAAGGCTGAGAAGGTCCTTCTATTATAAGGAACAGTCAACGGCGAATTCAAACTCCTTCAAAATCGCTCAAAAAACCGCTTTTGAGGCAAAAGGACGACTATATACCACTGGTAAGTAATTGAACGTTTATTTATAATTGATTTATATACGTAGTTAGCGATATATCGGTATAGATGATGCAAACGGTAAATCCAGGACATTTACTATAAAATAACAATCGGCTACACAAACAGATTGTGTGGGCCCCCTGTTGGTTCGCTCGATATGGCGCGTGATATGGCTCTGTTCAGGGGCACCCAACGGCAATTTTCGGGAAAATATCTGTTCGGAAGACGATTTGACATCTAGAATTTTCGGAGCATTTGTTGTAAAATTTCTTGCTTGCCTGCCTCTCCTAGGATTTTCGAACATATACAAAATGGTAGAATTACTCATTTTAACGGATTTTGACTCTACAAAAGGCCACCTAGAATTTTCGGGAGCCTTTTCCTGGCTGAAATTTTCGAGAAGGTAAGTTTTTATCCCTATAATTTTCGGATCACTAGATTTTCAGCTAGGAAATCCGAACAGATGAAAAGTTTTTAGGGGATAAAAATATGCCTATATCTACCGTTTGAATACTAAAATACGTTCAACAATGCTATGTTAAGTGGTTTTGAACTATATCCTCGTTGGGTGCCCCTGTCTGTTACAATAGCAGCTAAATAGCGAACAACTGAAAATGTATGAAAGGAAGATATTTCGAACGCTCCCTTAACGCTGGTTTCAATGCAACCAAAGAGAGGTGAGATATATCTTAGGTTCGAACTCGAACTTCTATTTATCATTTCATGAGGCGTACTTTTAGATGTAATATAGAATATCCGGTTATGGGGCTTTTAACCGGGTTCACTAATTGCAGATTTGTGTCAAAATTTGACAATACGTTGTAAGTTATGTCAATTAGAATTTTCGAATTTGATTTCGCTCATGACCAGTTTGAATTGCCCAATAGCTGCAACTACATTTTAAAACGTGCTTAGAGATTTACACGAATAAAGCCAGACGTAGTTAATTGATAAACCGATAATCGATAGTAATGGATATCAATCATCGGTGAATATCGATTTCCAATATCGATCGATAGAAATCGCTAAAACTCTAAGTCCAAATAGTGACCAACATCAATTTTCTCTTAACAATATCCATACATTGTCAAGAGATTAGGTTATGAGAATTAACAAAATGATCACCTGAGAGAACATGCCTTGATCTTTTGTCAAATTCTCTCATCTTATCCTTATAAGGAAATGTATAGAGACCAGTTTGAAGAATTTGTATGTGGATATTGGGGCTTAAAGGTTTAAAGGAAAAAAGTTGTGACTTCGATTAATATCGATGATTTTCCGATAGAAATCGATAGTGTTTTTTTATCGCTTGTTATCGACTACTATCGATTCCTATCGATTGTTATCGATTTTGTTACTTCGATTTCTATCGATTTCCGACATCAATCGATATTAATCGGCCGATTAAATGGATTAATATCAATGATATCGACTGATTTCCGATATCGATTTTTATCGATTAACCACGTCGGAATTAAAGCCATGCTGATCGAGTCATCTACTCATATGCTACGTTGTTACCGTATTTATTCGAATAAGCGCCCAACCTCGAATTAGCGCCCACCTCGAATAAGCGCCCATCCTAAAGGCAGAAAAAGTTAATAAGCGCCCAGCCTCGAATAAGCGCCCACCCCCTCCTCCTCCCAATCAAACTCAAATAAGCGCTCACCCCCACCCCACCCACTTGAGTGAATAAATTTTAATGAGAAAGGATGAGTTTTCAGTATTTTAAAGCCTTGCTTTGTTACTTCTTCGCGTTTTGTTATTAGCATTTATTGTTTTGTTGCAAAATAAACATACTTCACTTGCTGAAAATGGTGAAAATTTAATAAGCGCCCAGCCTCGAATAAGCGCCCACCTCGAATAAGCGCCCACTCTCAAGGTCCAAAAATTTAATAAGCGCCCAGGGCGGTTAATCGAATAAATACGGTAACTGATCGATAGCCTATGCGTGCACTTAGGAGAATAATTGTTCCTTTGGAAACATGACACGTTAAAGTAATTCATTTTACAATACGTATAGTTTAATCAAGGCATTCTAAAGCTGTTTTGAGTCTCTCTACCAAGGCGTACCGATCTTTAGAAATCGGTGGATGTCTGATTAAGGAGCTACTATTAGCCTGCGTAGCAAGCGTTTCCGTGCGGTGTAGGAACAAAGAACGAGGAACGAGAGTCAAAGACCGCGTGAAAAATGGCGCAAGTAAAAGAGCGGGTGGGGTGGGGAAGAAAGGAAGGAAACGCTTGCTGACAAACCCCAGGATTTTGAAAATCGCCCACTTGGCCTGTCATGCCTGAGTGCGCGCACCGACATTTGATGCTGTCAACAGCTGTCATAATTGACCAATAAAATAATTGGCCTTCGTGGAGCGGAAAAGAGGACGCGTGTAGGAAACCAAAATAATTTTTTATGGAACGCGTTAATGGTGAACTCTCAATGAATCCGAACGATCATTGCTTAATCAGCAATCTTGACTGAGTCACGATGCACTTCTCCATAGTTGCAATCCATTCTTCGAAATTTGGATCTGTAAATCACTTTCCGACAGGAAAAAAACACTAACAACCTGGGCCCAGCATGACAAAACATTGCAGAAACCACCGCATTCGCTGACAAAAGAAAATCGATTTTAGTTATTTAGATCCCCCTCCCCCCTCTTTCACTTTTTGGCTCTCGGTCTTTCTTTGCTCCGAAACCAGGCCAAATGGAAACGCTTGCCACGCAGGCTAAGCTACTATCAGAGTCAATGTTCTAGTATATTACAACTGTTGGAGATTCGGGAGTTCTTTTGACCTCCGAAATCTACTGAGATCAGACGCAAAAACTAAGTGGCACTTGTAAATTTTGCAGCTTGTTTTATTTTTTCCTTTCACGGAGCAAGAAGTGTCTTCCAGCATTTAGCGGACAAATTGTCTGGAACTCCACAATAGTGAGATTCGTTATTTCTTTTGGTCGCCATATTCGAGTTTTTTTTTTTTTTTTTTGAAGGCAAAAAGTGGTCAGTCTGATTCACCATATCTTACAGACCATCGGTAGGCATCACCTCATAACTTAACGGCTATTGTTGTATCCACCTTATAATCAATCATGACTTTACGGTTACCTTTCGATCGGATAACAATCGGACGAAGAGGTAGCCGCTTACTTTTAGATGGGCTTATATACAAAGGGCCTTGAGGTAGCTGACTCAGTTTTGGATCGGATTGTAAACTTTTGGCCTATTAGCTGGCATTGCCAACTTCTTTTGACATAGAAATCGCGGTTTTCCCTTTTTCCTTTTGCTGCAAGTGCGTTAATTGGATTAGCACACTATGATGAGGTCAGAATGCAACGTGGATTGAAAGGATGAAAATGAGTTTATAAATTGAATGAACCTTTCACTCCGAACTTGTGTATGAAGCAGTGAGTTTAGTATGGTATATTTTTTACGTAGAACCCGAACTTTTTCTGTCACCTAGCTCGTGCATTCGTCTTTGCCTGACAGCAATTGCCCCTGTTGAAGCTTGCCTGAAAGTGAGACGTGTGATGATTCGACGTAGATACTGCCTAAAGTTCAAGTTTTCTCCGTAAATTCCATACAAGATCGGGTCGAGCACTGTGTTTAACATAACGAGAAGCTGAGACGCTCTCCAAACGTGTCCTTCGCTTAACAAATGGAAGTACATCAGCGTTCGAACAATCATGAAAGGAGACCAACATATTATAAACGCTAAAGTGAGAGCGGCCAACGTTTTGGCAACTTTGCGATGCCGATTCGTGTATGACGTCGCAAAAGCGTTTTGTGTAGGAAAAACGCGTCTACTCGAGCGTATGAGGGCTAGGAAAATAGCCGTCTGGGCATAGATCATGTACACTAGAGGAACGATGAAAAAACAAACAGCATGAATACTGTAGTAAATCTGTCTTCCTAAATCCCCAAACGGTCTGTTTGTACAGATAATCTGACCACTTAAATCTAGTGTCACGACTTGATAGGCATAAAGCAAAGGAGAACAAACTACAAGGCTTCCTAGCCACAAAGCGACCACTTTCCTTTTCGCGCCTTCCGCATCACTCAACCGCGCATTGAAGGGATGGAGTACGGCCCTGATTCGTTGAAAGCTGATCAGCACCAGGGTCATTATGGAAGTTGTATAGCATGCTTCGATCCAAAAACATTGTATCTTACAAGTTACCTGACCGCCAACCCAAGTCCAAAGAAAACTTATAATGTCCAAGATACTCAGCAATGCAAAAGTAAGGTCGGCAATGGCCAGGTTGGCTATGAACCATCTCAGCGATGAAGATCCACTTCTTTTATAACAAACTGATAACACGAAACAATTTCCCGTGATCGCAAACGCGTAGGCAAAGAAGTAAAAACAGGATCCTAAGATAACCAGCGGCAGGGAAATTCCGTCGTTTTTTGCCATATCGATGCGAATGTCGCTAGCAGCTAGTTATCCACGCTAAAAGTACTTGTTTATTTAGTGTCTTAACACAGTCACGACGTCATTTTTATTCAAGCAAAGCCAATCTTCCTTCCAGTTGACGTTTGACGAGGTAAAATTGATCTGAATACGTTTTAAATGTATCTGTCAATAATAAAAAATAATTATTGTTTTGGTTGAAATCACGGTTGGCATCAGAGCCCCTGGTCTGTATTTTCACGATTACACTCTACTTCATGCTGCTTCTCCTCTATCCCCAACCATCGGTTTGAGAAATGTTTCCTATTTTTATTTCCTTATTTTTTCATGTGATTTAAATTAAATTGATAGCACGGAGATATAAAATCTTAAAACGTAACATATTTATTAAAAAAGAAAACGTATACTAATTAAATTTTGCAAAAAGGAAATTGATCATAGTAACAGATTAAAATGTCTCGCAGTTGCGAAACTCTTCTAAATTTGTCTGTGATACCCAATACATTCTTTATCGTGCTCTAGCCTCTTTTAATACGTCGGTTTTCATTCAATGACACAAAGGCTGTCGTGGGAAAAACACAACCCTTTTTGTCGATTATGATTTCCTATGTATAAACCGCTTGATGTATTGTTTTCCAAATGCAGGTAATTAGCGTCTGCAAAAAGACGCACTCGCTGACTCAGTGATTCACCTTAAAAAATCAATGATCGGATGTCTAGGCATGAATATCATGTTCGCTTTTGGAAAGCCTATGAATCAATATATACCCGGCGGCTGAGTTAGCATCTACGAGCAATTTTCCGAGGCATCTATTTACCGTTGTATCGTATTTCTGTGGAACATCGTGTGGTCTCTCCTCAGCCAAGCTCAGCAAGCTTTTAAGCTTTAAATAGCGTACATTTCAACTCCGCTGCGTTCTTTGCTTAAAATTAAAGTGAAACCATGATTCATTGCCATCGCGGTTTAGTGAGATAAGTGAGACACAACTTTGTAACCGCCTCTAGTCAGATCAGTCGCGAAGGGCAATTTTGTAGCTTTTAAGCCACTTCGTGTCTTTTATCTTATTGTAACATATGTTTACTGATCAGCACCTGAACAGCTGGGATCTTTTGGTTTTGATTTGAAATTTGAAATTGTATCTAATTAAGAAGGAAAATTTATCATGAAAATTCTACCGTCGATACTGATATACAATCTATCCACCAAAGTATCCGAGGGTATTCTCTTCAGGTTTCAGAATCTTCGATTTCTTTAGGATAAATCGGTATTCCATTACGTTCTCTCTGGGAAAACAAAATTTCAATAGAGATTAGATCACTTAGATCACTTTCAGTAAATTGAAAAGTTATACAGTCTTAAAAGTTATGTCAATCAATCACAATTATGTTATCCCATATCCGATTCTGAATCTGATACCTCGAAGTCAACGAAAAGGCACCGTATATAGGATCTCGTATTTTTAGCGCACCCCTTCATTGTCTGAATTTCGTCTGAAATACTCCTTTTTTTAATGCTTGATACATTACTTTCAATGTTTCAACACATTCTGCTCAAGACTTCTAAAATAAATTCAAAGTGAAAGTTTACTTCGTTCGCAAAACCATATTAGGGACTTTATGATCCAACGGCGTGACGACAACGAGAACGTCTCTTAAGCCTTAATTAAGAAGTAAATTTTGCTTTCTTTCAGTCTTTATCGCAATCATTCCTAGCAACTTACTTTGTCAAATGTAGGCAAATCCTCCTGAAGTTGAATTCCAAGGGACCATATATCCAAGTTCAGAAAAAGAAATAAAATTTTGTTGTTGCTTGTTTTCGTTCTCCATACTGTAAAACGCGAGCTTAGGCAATTTCACTTCGTAGTCGTAGGAAAACGGCAAAGCTATTTACAAAAAAGTATGATGCAGATGCGAAGTTGTTTTGCTTATTAAACCATGAGAGCGTTTTCACTCACGTGGCCATCATCTATTGCAATTTATTGGAACAAAAGAATGTTTTGCTGAAGAAAAACTCCCACAAGATTTACTTGGGACACCAACATGGCGCCGTTTCATTGTTTTGGGACACCAATATGGCCGCCTTGACGTCATGTGAAAACACTCTATAGTTTTTAGACGTTCTTGTTGCCGTCTCGTCGTTAGATCTTAAAGTCTCTTTTATCCGAGCGACGCGACGGCCACAAGAACTTCTATTAAGAAAATATAGGCTTAATAAGGAAAACGAACGACAACTTCGCAATTGGATCACACTTTTTTGTATATTGCTTTGCCCGTTTTTGCACGACTACGACGTAAAAATGCCTTTAGTAATTTTGCATTTTATGGAGATCGTAAACAAGCAACGACGAAATTTTATTTCTATTTTGAACTTGGATATGGTCCCTTGAAATTCAACTTCAGGAGGGTTCGCCTACATTTGACAAAGTAGGAGGCCGGGTAGGAATAATCGCAATTAAGACGGAAAGAACGATAATTAATTTTTTAAGCGGCGTTTTCGTTGCCGTCGCGTCGTTGGATCTAGTCCCTATTAAATGGTAATTATATGATCGGTAGTGTTTCACATGTTTATGGCTCTACCTCTTATGAGTGTTGAAAAATTCCATTTACCTTTTGATTAAAGAGGAATGAAACCCTCTGCCTAGAAATAAACAAAAAACTTTTTATCAAAAATTCAATTACTTTTCTCTTTGATGGTCTTCATCTTGAGAAGTTTCTATAGAAGCTCTCTCGCTCTTAACGGCGATCATCTCGTTATGCGCAAAGCAAAACCCGACAGCGAATCACCTTAACCTTAAGAAGTTGCTTTGTGCCGACAGCCGGACACAACAACTGCTGATTTTTTTTATTTCGTATGATTCGACTTTTGCTTTGTTGATTTTTAATTCTAGATTACCGATCTAATGACTGTGATTTGAGTGGCGCATGACTTCGAACGTCTGGAATTTCTGATTTCTGTTGTTATTTCTTTTTATTATATAAACTGCAGTGTGTTACAAGGATTTCTACCACCGAGAAATGTGGTATCTGAACACACGTAAAAATACGATATTTTCACATGTGAAATTATTGATATTTGATAGTTTGAGAACATTTTAACCATTTATCTTGTCTTTTATATTTTGAACAAGATACCGGACATTTTTAATACTTGTATTTATTTTTTACTGTACTTTGTAGAGTTCCGAGTTTACACTGGAGTATTTTAAACAATGAATTACATTTATGGGGTTCTCGACTATATGGCATGGTTTTGGTTTATGGATTCTTCGTTGCGCTCACTCGTTCGATATCGATGTGAACACGAGAAGATAAATTCCATATCTCCGCGCGACCATGTATTATTCTCTATTTAATCCACCGTACCTAAAAAGATGGCGACTGGTACATTTACCCACAGTTCTTAGCGCATGAAAACCATAAAATTGTTCATAAAAACGCACAGAAAAGTTTTATAAACTTCAAACCTAGGATAGGCAATCTTATGGCGTTACCATTCAAATGAAACCTTTTCAGCAGTACTTTCACATGGTACTATTTGTTTAGTATGTAGTTCTAACTTTTGAGTCTGTGGATGAAATCCTATGGTGTTACCACTCAAATGAAACCTCTTCAGCAGTACTTTCACATGGTACTATTTATTTAGTTTGCAGTTCTAACTTTTGAGTCTGTGGATGAAATCCTATGGTGTTACCATTCAAATGAAACCTCTTAGTCAGTGCTTTCACATGGTACTATTTATTTAGTATGTAGTTCTAACTTTTGAGTCTGCGGACGAAATTCTATGATGTGACCATTCAAATGAAACCTCTCCGCCTGTACTTACACATGGTGCTATTTGCTTTTCACAAAATGAAATTTCGGAATTTGGTCGAAATTTGCTTTTGGCTAAATTTGACTGTGAATGGTTTAAGAGTTGTTTCTGGATACCATCTGAAATGCACTTGCTTGGTGTCTTCTCTTTTTTTGAGTACCAAGAAGAAATAATAAATTAAACAACTGCTGATTATAAAATCTAGTTATGGACGTTAAGAGAACTAATTTACACTTATCCGAAGTCACTCTGATGGGTGTGAACAGAGGGCGTCATTTTACTTTTCACCTCAGTGACAGGTAATTAATAACTACAAAATTTACTCACGTTTTCATAATTTTTAATAAAAGAAAGTATGCAGTTTTATAAACAAATATTTAAACATTAGTACATTAGCAAGCATCCCTATTCCACGCAGTTTTCAAAAAGCTTCACCGCACCAGTTCCATTTTCCTGTCGTCTTTGTGATAAAATACCTAATGTTCAACACTTCCCAGATTTAGAACGCTTTTTTTAACTGAAGGGCAGAGTGAGGTCAATCATCACCTGTGTCACACAGGTGATGATTGACTCTGCCCTTACTGTCACATCAGTATTCTCCAAGAAATCAAGGGCTCCAGCAAGCCTGCCCTGCATATACAAATGTCCAATGAGTGTGCTTCTTTTAATTAGAATTAACAACAGTGTTGTCCACCTGACGCTATATTCATCCACAAAACACAAGTAATTTTAACCTGTCAGAACTCAATGAGCAACTTCTTGTGGAAGGAAAGTTAGTCTTTGGGAAACCAAAAGCAAAAGAAATTTGTCTTACAATTTTCCAAAGAGGACTAAATTTTTTGACCGAGTTATTGTCATTTCCATCAAATCAAATCATGACAAGTGATAATTTTCCATTTCCCTTGCTGGTGGCCTATGTTGTGTTTTTTTTCTTGACATTTACTCTTTCCGTGGTCGGTAACACTTGGGTAATTCTCAACTGTTGGAGAGCGCTGAAGAGGAACAAGGTTTCTTTGACATGGTGCATACTAAATTTGGCAGCTGCAGATCTTCTTTTTACGTTTCTAACTATTTTCAACGGCATTGCGTTTTTGTGGCATTGGATAGGTGGCGATGTTCTTTGTAAATTACAGGGATTCTCTGTCGAGACGACTTATACTGTCTCAATAACAAACCTTGTACTGATAAGCTACCAGAGACTTACAGCCATTACGGATCCCCTGAAGACAAGGGCAAGAAATATCTTGAATAAAGAATATCGAAAAATATTACTTTTGTGGGGAACTGGTGTACTCGCCTGCTCACCTTTACTTTTCTTGTATCAGACAAGAGTCATCCAAGAAAAAGAAAAAACAGAATGCGATAACTTGGCATTGGGAGGTATCGCTCGAAAGGTATTCTACAGCTTGCATGCCTTATTTTTCTTTGTTTTTCCATTGTGTTACATGGTTTATTCACAAAGCAAGATATTCCGCGTTTTGCGCAAACAACGAGTTGTGCCGCGGACACTGCAAGGAGCCGAAATCTCCAGGAGACGTCATAGAAAGGTTGCCAAAACTCTTTTAGCTTTAACAGTTGTGTTTGTTTTGTGCTGGTCTCCATTCATGACCACCAGAACTCTGATGTATTTTGACTTAGCACAACCAGACATGATATGGAGGGCCAGCCAGCTGTTGCTTTGTCTAAATACAGTGCTGGATCCCATAATGTACGGTGTTTATGGAAGAAACCTCAAAAAAGTTTGGCGAGTATCTCGCTGTTGCAAGTCGCCAAGAAGCAGACAACCGAGTTTTCCGTCGCTGCTGGACAGAACAAATATAGCAGTACTGGCCTTAAACCAGACGGCGGAACACCTGCCACGGGCGAGCTGTCCTTGACTCAAATGACTATGTCCTGAGTTCTCAAGGTCTCTTTTGTCTTAATATAATGATTATTTCTCTTTACCATTCATTAGTGTATCAGCCTACCTTTGCCCTACAGCACAACCTCAACTAATTTTGGGATTTTTAAGTGCAGAAAACCAATTATTTCAATATTTTACAATCTTCGATATAGAGGATCCATCCTGAATCTCTTTCACTTTAACTCAAAATTTTCCTGGAGCTTTGCTTACTAGGATGAAATGGCTTAAGAAGACTTTTGGTGTCCTCTCCTCTTTTTTCGTAGAGAGACTTGAACGTTAAGATATGAATAATCGATCCGTGAATTGGATCCGGTTACGAAACAGACTATAATTTAGGAACGTCCAAAAACTCCAGCTAGTAACCTTAGTTAAAGAATGCTTTTTTGGAACAGGCCGTTCTCCATTTTGCATGCGTTACGTTGCTGTCAAACTTAGGACATTAATAATTGATATTAAGGGCGTTGTACCAGAGTTTCCCTATCTGAAGGGTTAGTACACATCTCGCCCTTTGCTTGTAACCTCCTTGATGGTGTCACTGTTTAACCCACCTTTTTATCCCGTACCTCACCGAAAAACTTAGTTCTCGACTTAGTTCTCCAGTTTAAGTTTAAGTTTGGTCTTGTTACTGCAAATTTCTTTTGTGTTTTGGTTCCCGCAGTACCTCGATACACTACTCGAAATTACGACGCTGCAAATTTCCGTCTTCTGTCCGTTCACGACCAGGATTACTTTATACCGGCTTAAGTCGTACTTCCCTAGGACTCTTAGGTTTTGGAATAGTCTCCCTCATTCTATTAAGCAATTGCTACTGGTGCTTGACAGTTTAAAAGTTTTCTTCATACTCACGGGCTATAAGACCAGGCTAAGTTCTTATCGGCAGCCATAGTTACACACTGTGTAGCTCACTCTTATTATCCGCACACCCTTTCTTTCTTCATATACATCTTTCTTTTTTTGTACGATTTTAGTATTTTTAATTTGTGTTATAGCTTTAGACATTGTAGGGGTCAGGGGCAGCCAACGACAATTTTCGGGAAAATATCTGTTCGGAAGACGATTTGAGATCTAGAATTTTCGGATTATTTGTTGTGAAATTTCTTGCTTGCCCGCCTCTCCTAGGGTTATGGAACATCTAAAAAATGGTACAATTGCCCATTTTTAACGGATTTTGACCCTAAAAAAGGCCACCTAGAATTTTCGGGAGCCTTTTCCTGGCTGAAATTTTCGAGAAGGTAAGTTTTTATCCCTATAATTTTCGTATCACTAGACTTTCAGCTAGGAAATCCGAACAGATGAAAAGTTTTTAGGGGATAAAATATGCCTATATCTACCGTTTGAATCCTAAAATACGTTCAACAATGCTATGTTAAGAGGTTTTGAACTATATCCTCGTTGGGTGCCCCTGACGGGTTGAAAGTCAATTGGGGCAAGTATTCACTCAAGAAACTTTTAAAACCGTCGGAAGATGAGTTCTCCCCAGAAATAAATAAAGGATCATTTCAAGACTCTTGAAAACCACCTACATCAAGTAATATTAACGGACAAATTTTTACCATCAATAACTGGCCGATGAAATTTGTTGAAGTGTGCGTTTTGGGAAATCCACGAATGGCAATCAACAAAGGATATTCTGGTGTATTCGAGCTGAATATTTCAGTATACTTCACGTGAGGTGTGCGCCTTGAATACCTCAGGATTCTAGGAAGTCATGATCACGTATTCTAGGCTCGAACATCCCCGAATATTTTCATTTTCTCGCAGTGTTTTTGTTATAGCTTTAGACATTGTAGGGGTTGAAAGTCAATTGGGGCTAGATCCTGCCCTGTTTTCACCGATCTCCTGTCAGCGTGCTGTTGTTTGTATGTATGGGAATTCTTTCTTGACAAATATCAATAAACTAAACTAAACTAAACTAGGAGGCAGGTAAAATAAAAAAAACTAATTGCTGCATTTTCCTTCTTATTGATTTACTGAAAATGCTCTGTAAAAAAACGCAGAAGATGGCATTTCCTAGACCCTAAATCAGTTAAACATGTTCTGGGGGTGCATGCCCCCCCCCCGGTTTGTGCCACTTCAGCGCTCTAAGTCTTTACTTTCCGCCGTGGAGTACACCTTCAAAATCTCACGCTGCACCAGCGGTTTTAAACAGACAGGGCACGTTTAAAGTGTTTCCTCAGCTACCACACTATCTTATGCTTTGTAAATTAAGCATACCATAACAAATATCGCAGCTATATTATATTAAAAGTGTTTTCTATCTTATTAAGTTTCTCTTTATTTTCCCCAGTATTCCACTGGGCAATTGTGACCTAAATGCAGGTCGTTAATCTTTTTCAGGGGCACCCAACGAGGATATAGTTCAAAACCACTTAACATAGCATTGTTGAACGTATTTTAGTATTTAAACGGTAGATATAGGCATATTTTTGTCCCCTAAAAACTTTTCATCTGTTCGGATTTCCTAGCTGAAAGTCTAGTGATCCGAAGATTATAGGGATCAAAACTTACCTTTTCGAAAATTTCATCCAGGAAAAGGCTCCCGAAAATTCTAGGTGGCCTTTTTTAGGGTAAATATCCGTTTAAATTGGGTAATTATACCATTTTGTAGATGTTCGAAAATCCTAGGAGAGGCAGGCAAGCAAGAAATTTTACAACAAATGTTCCGAAAATTCTAGTTCTCAAATCGTCTTCCGAACAGATATTTTCCCGAAAATTGCCGTTGGGTGCCCCTGCTTGTTATTTTAGGTTCTCGTAAGCCACGACTCAGACAACAATTGAATAAAAAGACATTTACTTCCCCATCAAATTTAAAACAAGATGAAACGAACCCTAAATAGATCTAGATGGCTTGTTGCCTTCGAACGCGATAAGTAATACATTACAACCAACAGGAAAACTGTTTTGCGGTCTCGGAGCGGGGAACATTTCAAAATCTATGAATTCAGACTGTGTAGCAGTGCACCATTACATTTACCACTCGATGAGAAGTTTTCTCCCACGCGTCAAGTTTTTCTTTGCAGACTATAAAACAAATCACTTTATGAAAGGACCGCCTCAAAATTATTATTTAAAATCTTGTTTCCATCGAATCCTAATTTTTAACTGTAGTTTGGCCTATCAACCAGTCCTAAACTATTCACTTGACTCTAACAGACCATTTCAAGGAATGCGCGTTGATTCTTAAAGGTTACAAACTCAAACGTTCAGACTGTGTTTGAATTTATGCTTTGTGGCTCAAGTCAAAAACGTTATCTGCCATGTAGTTGATTATGTTGCCTGCAGGGCGATATCTGCCAACCACAAACGTCAATTTTCCGTCCGCGGTTTTCGCTCTGCCAATTCCCAACTCTTTGGTACTTTTCCATACGACCTGCGTAAAATGCCCAGTTCCTTTCTGCCATCCACCACGACTGAAATCATAGTCTTTGTATTCGCCATACCTGCAACAAGAGGCAATCAAGTCAAACGTAGAGCAAGCTTAAAATATAGCATGCGTAGCAAGCGTTTCCAATCGAGTTATTGCGCGAAGCTACGCAGGCTAACTGAAATAATTAGTGAGACTCTTTTCATTCAAGTAATAGTTTTCATAAGTACTTCATTCAGACACCTTTAACTACAAATGTAGCTGTTACCGACCATCCCCGTCTGTTTAAGCCGAAGAAGCGATTATTGACAATTTAAAGAAAAAAGAATTTCAGCTGTCCTATCTGCCTTGCGTTTGTAAAGCATCGTTCAGGGATTTATTTGGCGTTGCCTGGTGTATTGGTTGTGAGTGTGGATTGAATAATCTGGAAACTAATACGATTTATAATTACAACAAAACAATCTTAATGGTATACACATTTTGAAAGCTCCACAGGGATACCTTTCATAAATTTTGTTCTCAGTAAACTGAATCTGGAGTTGTTCTTAGTTTATATTGTTTCCTGTCCTAGTTCTCAATGAAGCAGTCTGCATATTACGTACCACATGTCGGTTGCTTTTTCTCCAGCTGTATCAAAGCTCCCTGTGAACATGGCTATATTCTCTCCAGCATCATTTCTTTCACTCTTACTGGCATGCTGTAATGTTCGAGCATTTGCCAGCTTTTCTGCCCACGCTTGTGCATCCTTGGCCAGGTCATCAGCCCAACTCAAGGGTGGCACGCCATGCATTGAACGAAACTTATTGTGCGCGTCCAGAGATTGCTTTGGAAATTCTTCTTTAGGAGAGGATGTGGCTTTACAGTCTAAAAGAATGGTTAAATATGTTGGTTAGTTGGAAAAGATTAAGTTTAAGCTCCGGTTAAAGGGTCCTACCCTAAACTCAATTAAAACATGTTTTTTGCTCGTCTCCAACGGAGTCCGTACTACGTATGGTAATTTTGTTGTTGGATAAACTATAGAACTGGCATTAAGCAAAAAAAATCACCGCATTTATTTGAAAACAGCCATCACACTACAAAACAAATACTAAAACGAAACGACACACACGAAATAAAAGGTAAACGAAAACAAAAGGATATAATTCTTAGTTTAGCGGATCGCTCAAGTACCATTTCGAAAGTCTTTTGTTGATTGATGCTGACAGAAACATTTTAACTATGCTTCTGATGCTGATGATCATTTTCTCTATCATACTGAAATTATCATTAGGAGATAAGAACTTCTCAGAGAAATATGGATATCAACTCATATTACAAAGGTGGGCTCTTAATGGGGCCTACCTCTTTTTTCCGAATCACTGGTGATATTCTTTGTCTCCTTCGGCTTGGTGACATCGCCATTCTGTTCAGTTGCCTTGAGACAGCAAACAGAGAGTTTATTAAAAAAAATCCTCAGAATTAAATTCACGTATTTCTACCAGTTATTTTCTTACTTATCAGTCGTATTTGGCGTTTTATATTAGATCTCCTTCAGCCCTGTTTAATCTTCTATTTTTCTTCTCCCGTTGGCATTTTTAAAACTATTCCAGCAAGTTAATCATGAAAGTGTTCATGCACCACCCTTCTCAGCACTTATAAGTGAGACATGCAAAGCTGAATAGTGATGAAGGTCTTTCCGAACACACAGTCTTAAGCTTATTATAGAACCTTTAAATGGCAAACATCTACCTTGGGTTTAACATTGTCCTGAAACTGATTCATGTAATTTCCCGCCGGATGATATCGAGCCACAACGAAGATCTTTCCATCATCGCCTTTGGCCTTGGCAATTCCTAATTCCTTGGTTTCCTTCCACACGACCTGGGTAAAATGACCAATGCCGCTTTTAAATCCAGGCTTGTTGAAGTCGTATCTGTCAGAGATAGAAAACATGGACATATATGAGCCCGTCTTTACTCTTATCTTATGTGTAGGGGAGATGTGCATCTTCGATTATCCGTTGTTTTATACGGAGTTTGTCGCTTATTTCGACAAAAAAATCCAAACTGAATTTTAATGCATTCTTTTATAACTCATACTAGAAACACCGAAAAAACGGAGTTTTGAAAGCAAAAAGTCTACAAGTTAATCTCGTTGAATTTTCCTGTTTTTTACGTAACGTTGAAGATTAACCCTTTAAGTACAAAGGCCGCTGTTTTATCTAAAAAAAAGTAGACTATGACTGTTTTAAAATGGCGATTTTAGTGAATGATCTTCGCCAAATTCCTTCCTTTTCTCTCTTATTGTGGCGCTTTTGTGGGGTGTTCATGCTTGAATATAGTCCGCAACAGTAGCTCATTATTATGCGTAAATATCAAGCCATTCTGCCCGATGAGAAGACCGCAAGTCATGTTCATTCAGATTTAAATAAGGGATACCAGAAAAGAACGAACTTGAGAATTAGCTTGCGTCTATGTAAGATACCATTTTTTTCCCATGGCTTTAACATGGACCAAGGCAAATGGTGTTTAGCAAAAAGAGAAAAACGTTTAACTAACTGACAATGTCCTGTGATGCAACTCCGAAAAGATGTGATGGGCTTAATCTAAAGAACAAGTATTTCTAACTTCGGATTGGGATATTTCGATCTATTTATGGCTGCATGAAATTATCGAGAAATGAACTATTTAAAAGAGCACTGATTTGTCTCATCCGCAGGCCTGTCCAGTGTCATGCAGGAGTATCGCGATTGTAACGCACAAAGTGTTCTTTTTCATATCACCGTAATGTCAAATATATTGTTTAATTCTTCTACCTACTTTTCAACTTCTGAATACCACCGATCAACGACTTCTGCTCCAGTAACGTCATCTTTTCCCATTACAGCATACACATTTTCTCCGTCATCTGTGTCTTCGTGTTTCAGGCGGCCTTCTTTGGCCAGCTGATTGGCCCACGTTTCTGCGTCTTTCTCTAGCTTTCTTGACCACTTTAACTCAGGTACTTGATGAAGGACTCGGTACTTGTTGTGGACATCAAGTGCTTCTTTGCCAAATTTATTCATCTTCGAATCTGTGAGTCAAAAAGTAGAACGCAATTAAATTAGGGGATGTTGATTTACCGTAGTTCAGTATAAATCTTTGCCACCAGGATTTTAGAGCTACTATGATGATACATATAAAATATTTCTGATGGTGGCTGGTGATACAGAAGGATAAAATTTCTCCGGTTGATTCCTATTAAAGGTAAGTAAATTACTTCTAAAACACGATCGATCAGTCGAAAGGGACCTAATTATATTAATTGCTGAGAGCTACCATGAAGTTTCAAAGGTTTAAGTTGGTCAGGATTGAGTACAACCGCCTTTTTTTTCCAAACTGGCAAGTTTGAATACCCGTCTGTTACCTAGAACCTAAGTCGTTCCTTTTTGCAGTTGGTCATTTACAGCTAAAAGGCCGAATGGTTTTAGAAACCGGTCCCCCTCCTAAGCCAACGTAACAATACTAAATGATCAGAGAACTACATTACCTGTTTCTTTAGTTCCCCCAGTTTATATGAAAGTTGTCGATCTTCAGTCTTGATCTCAAGTTGCAAAACTTACTACTGTTTCATTTTCGGCTCTTTATATATACTCACCTGCTGCCGCTCCGTGTCGTCATGGAGCATACACACGATAATTGATAGTTTGCGGTGACATGCAGAAAGGATGTTGTGTCACCAAGGAACAGCGAACGACAAACCCTTAGGGTGTTACGTAAACTGCAACTTCCTGTGTCGATACGTGTTCCTATCAAGGGGAGAGAAAAATAGACCCTACACCTTTAAAAAATTCAATCGGGAGTTACTTGTACTTTTTAAGGGTTTTCAAGAATTACGTATCCATCATTTAGCCATAGGCATTAATGAATCATATTGCAGTCTGAAGAATACATTATATATTTAAATAAGCAGCAGAAACCTATATTATGGGGTTTTCGTATGCTTTAAGCTTTGTACCCTTGCGTAAAGCCCGCAAAGATGTAAACAGGGTCGGAAACTGGTATTTTATGTGGTGTATATTTTCAAGATGGCGCGTCAGAGCAGTGGACCTTTGAAAATCACGTATCTGCGGCGTTAGTAAATGCGGTTCTTGCCGTGTTATTCGTGATGAAGCACGAGCCGTTCTTGAAAAAGGTCGGCACCGTTTTGTCATAAAAATGAGCATTTTGTCGACTGGGCCGTTAATCGCTATTTCCTTAATTCCCCCTCGAGCTAATAAAACAGGAAGCTGTAAATTGGTCTGAATTATATTAGGTCTGAAAAAGGTATTGAAAGGGTTAGGTATAAATAACAAAGGTTACATCAGCTAGGGAAAATGAGAGGTAACTATAAGGGTTTTTAAAACAGCTTGTTTTCAAAGTCTGAATATCTCGGCAAATTTAAAACACCTGGGCTGTTAATCTCCTCGGCGGAAGTAAAAAAATTCAGACAAAAAAGGAAACAGTTATATAATAACAGGCTACATCCGAGATTAGATTTGAAACAGCTTATTTTCAAAGTCTGAATTTCCAAATTTAAATCACTTTATTACCATGACTTTCTCAATTGTCATCATTAATTAATTTGTATTTTTTCCAGCAATTAGTCTGCGTCAATTCAAATTTGATATAAATTTTTGTGGTTTTTTTAATGGTCTTGACGACATGTTCATCAACTGAGGAAGTTGTTAAAAAAAAAAGAAATAATAACAGACAATTGTTCTGCGCTCGGTTACTATTTGTAGACCCGAAACTCAGACAAACAAACTAAACTAACAGTAGTGAATTCCTCACCTTTGTCTGAGTTTTGTCATTTAAAAAATGTCACATTTGTCTGTCTGTTTTCATTCTAAAAATGAGAAAAATGACAAAACTAAGACAAAACTTGCAAATTAGTCACTCTAGCATCATTCTCGTGCTACGCTATTAGCGTATGATCAAACAAATAACAGAAAATTTCCGGTAAGCTTCGAGGCACTTTTAGAAAGTAAGTAAAAGAAATGTTCATTAAAAAGTAAGGTATGAAGAAGTGCCGTGTTTTATATGGGGTTTTTCCCTCTGAAAGTGTTTTTGATATATATCTAATATAACTATTTAGTATATACTAAAACAGTGGATAGTTTTTTTCGTTCGCTCTGTTTGACTACTCAATCAGTGAATATCCTGCCCTATTCACTGATTCACCCCCAGTTCCTCCGAGCGAGCGACGATAAACTCGCGTAAGTTTCGAGCAAAATGCCTTCCCGGTTTGCTGCCGTAACAAACAAAGAAATTTCACAACTAATTAAGCAAGCTGTCCCCGAAATACAGTAATAGCCCGCGTATAAGAACCTGGGTTTTAAGAACCTGTTAGGCTAAAATTTTCATTTTAAGCCCCCTCCACATAAGAATCTATTTAGGCTAAAATTTTAAGTTAGGTTCTTATCAGTGGGGTTGCTGTAAAAGTGTATAGGTAGAAACTGCTGAATCAAGATCATCATCTAGGACATATGCTGTACCTGCGCTGAACTGCCTATATAGGCATTGCTTTATGGTACAAATAAATGATTTATACTGTATTATCAGATGATATTTATAATATATATAGTATATTCAGATGAAATTCATATGAAAATATAAGAACCTATTTTAAGAACCTCGGTAGCCTAAATTAGCTTTAAGTAGAAGTAGCTTTAAGTACCATTTATATAAGAACCTATTTAGGCTAAATTGAAAAATTCAGGTTCTTATACGCGGGCTATTACTGTACACGAAGAAGGTGACGAAGTTCGGGGTGGAAGTTTTAACGGGTAAAGCTTTGTCTTTGTCGAAAAAGCTCTTTGCTTACTAATGCAAATTAAGCTTAGGTCTTGCGTTACTTTATTTAGTTGACTTATTTATAAGTAAGCTTAAAACTAAATTTAATAATCTTTTCTACAGAATACAAAAAGAATTCACAACTCCTTTTGAGGAAATTTCTCCGCAAGAGCTAAACAAATGCCTTCAAAAGTTTTATTTGTCGGCAAGAAAAAGCGACGACCGCGGCCGTTCGGTCATTGCGCGCCAAAATTGTAATCGTTGCAGGCAACACTAAATGAGTTAAAAATCATCATTTTTGTGCTCAATTACCTCACTGTTTTAGTATATACTAAAACAATTATTCACCTCAGTGTCGATGGCTAATGGTGGGTATTTACCTCGCCGCTAACGCGGCCTCGGTAAACATTTACCACTAGCCACCTCCGCGTCGGTGAATAATTGTTATTTATTTTTTTCTGAGCTTGCGAGCGGGCGGAATCCTCCAAATCCTGCAATCTGATTGATTCCGGGAGCGGGTTGTTTTTCGCGATCTTGCCCGCTAACCCGGGAGGAATCGTTGGCAGCTTTATTCACAAGTTTGTTTGTTGTTTGTGAATGAGCAGAACCTGTGATTTTTAACCAAATTTTGTGAATTTTGTTCTTCAGACTAAATATCTGAAGGGTAGAATCAAGCAAGTCAGCCAGGAAAACCACTAAAGCATAGCAAAACAGGCGGCTTGTGATGTCGCTTCACTAGCTTTATAACCTTACGTTGTAATTACTACAATCTTGCTCTTAAGCACCGTTTATTCGACATTTTTCCTCTGTTTGTAGGTTTGTTTTCCATTTTTGCTGTCTGAATCTAGATTCTGCCGTTTTTCAGTGAATTTTGCCCCGCTAGTTTTCTACTTTTCAGAAAAGTGGTTGTCAACGATTCCATGTAGCTTTCAATCTTGAATAAACAACACGAACAACTTTTCCAGCAGTCAGTTATCGCCGTCTTATTTATTTCTTTGTTTATATAATTGTTTAGTTGCTCACATCGCCTTCTTTTATTCGAATTCACTTCAAAACCCTAAGATTGGTATCTGAAATTAGCTCTTTTTATAAAGCCTTTTTGCAGTTTTTATCCCGCTCGATTGAATTGATCTAAAAGTAAATATTCAGCCGAAGAAAATCGATATTTTGCTGTACTGCTAAAAAACAAGGTCTTTTTTTTTTTTAGAAGTTCGTCAATTCATCGCGTTTTTATCCTTGTTTGACACTCAGACTCTAAAATTGCTCCATCTTCTGAAGTTCGAAACCTAGGAGCTTGGTTTTATAACATGCGTAGAATTAGGAAATATTTAAGTTCGTCAATCATTAGTTCTTTTATCTTGTTTGACGGACAGAATCAGGCTCGGTTGGTTATTCTGAATTGTCTCACAATAAGTTACCGTATAAAAGACAGAAAACTCTCTTTATTTTGAAGAGAGCTTAGGCCTGTTTCAAACGTCGTGCTACTGCCGTGCTAAGCTGGCTCGACTGTAGCTCGACTGCAGCACGATAAAGGACACTAGCACCCGGGCACTAGCACGACTTGGTTTCAGACGTCGAATTTAATTCAGTCGAATAGAACGGCTGTTGATGAGAACAAAACACAAAAACAAAGGAACGGTTTAGGAAACTTTTAAATGTATTCTAATGTATTTATAAATTATGAATTGAGTTCGGCACGGCGGTAGCACGACGGTTGAAAGCAAGTGGAGCCACTGCCGTGTAGCACGGCAAGCTTTGCCGTGCTACACAGCAGTAGCACGACTTGGTTTCAAACGTCGCGCTACTGCCGTGCTAAAGTCGAATTTAATTCGATCAATTGAGTTCGGCAAGGCAGTAGCAAGACGTTTGAACGGGCCTTAATTCTGATAATATAAATTACAAGTTAAAAATCATGTCGTAATGTTTTGTTTTGGTTTGCAATCGATCGCGCGCGTTGAATAACATCAACACAAACGCGCCCTTCTTCAACACACATAGGTTGGAGGCTGAAGTAAAATTTTCCTTAAACTTTTAAATCTCAGTAGCGAAAAAATGAAAATGTTTTTCACCGCCTAGGTCGGTCCGTATTGGGAGAAACTGTGCCCTCCGTCTGAGTACCGCCCGAGGCCGTACTCAAGACCTCAGGCACAGTTTCTCCCAAGTCCCAATACGGATCGGACCTCCCAGCCGGTGAATAACACACATATGTTTCAAAAAACCCCTGTATGTATTAGGCATGTACGCTTGATAACTATCAAAGGAAAATATACATATATACATAACATTTAAAATAGTGATTTATTTGGTCTAAGAGTTGTTGTTTGGACTCCGAATGAAAGAAATACAATAGTCATTGTCCACTCGATCCTCATCGTGCCTCGGCAGTGACTAACAATACCGATAAAGGTAAGGTATGCCTATATTTATTATCTAGTTTATATCCTTTAAAACTAGAAAGGACCCCCGTAAATTAAATCAAAAGAAAAAGTAAAAATACTAAGAAAAATGAGCCCCAATAAATATTGTTCTATTGTTCTATTACTTCTCCATCAAATTTAAAATAACATATGACACGAACCCTGAATAAATGGTTTGTTGCCTTCGAGCGCGATAAGTAATAATATAAAAAGAACTGATATCAATGAGATCATTTGACGTTAGCTTATTTACCGGAGGATGATGTGAATGACTGCATTACAACCAACAATAAAACTGTTTTGCGGGAAAGGTCTCGGAGCGGGCAACATTTCAAAATCAATGAGATCAGACTGTTTAGCAGTGTATTGTCACTTTTACCACTCTTGTACACGTCAAGTTTTTCTTTGGAGGTTATAAAACAAATCAATTTTTGTCTTCATATCGATTCCTAATTGCCCCCGCAGGGATTTCGCCCAGAAGGCGAAATCCCGAGGAGGCACTCTAATAACTCGCGCGTATATTAAGGAAAGTACTTACAGCTGAAATATACAGTCACACTGTCAATATAGAAAAAAATCTCGATTTGCTTAAACAGGGGCCGCGAGGAATCGGAAGGTAATGATGACGTTTCTATTGTTTGTGACCGCCGCAAGTACGAAATGGTTAGGATGAGGCAAGGACAGCACATCCCCAAGGGACCGCTTAGGTAGATTTTGTGAGATTCATTGTGCAGTCATACTTCGACACTCTTTTGCGTTACGTGTTATCAGTGACATTCTGTGGAGCAGTTGTTTCTGTGAAAGTTATGGACCAAAATTTTAACGACACTCGTTAAGCGCAGAAGAAGTTTTAAGGTACGTATAACTGTGTATATATAAACACTTGGGGAGTTTACCAGACACAAATTCACAAATCTTTCATTGGAAACCTTGCTAGACACTCTTTCTCTCTCTTTGACCGGAATAAGACTCAGCCCCAAACAAGCAAGGACGAGTGAACAACGGCTAGCTTATCACTAGCAGATTGATGGACGATTACAGAAATTCGCCGACAATCAAATTCTGTGCTGACTTAATTCCCTGCTCACATATATCCTTCCGCTATAAAGTTTAAAATAAGACTAGAATGCGCGAGTGTGAATTGATCAAACGTCTTTTTAATTTCTAAGGCTTCCTTTCCGGCAAATAAAATGAACTGAATGTAAAAAGTGAAAGAGAAATAACGAAAAATTCAACTTCTAATTAAATCTTTTCTTATGGTTTAGAATAAACTATTCTCGAAACTGAGAATGTTTTGATCAAAGCTGTGTAAATCGACCTGAAACTGTGCATGGAACCTTGCGTTTCCTGTATTTATCTCACCTATTGTATGGAACATGTGTGAAAATCTTCCTTCCTTGAATCGCTATATTTCAAAGAGCCACACAACGAACAAGAATGCTATTGACCGACAATCTACAGAGCGGGGGCAGCTGTAGTGTTAACTATTACTAGTTTTTAACTGTAGTTTTGCCTATAGACCAGTCGTAAACTACCGTAAAATTCCGAAAAAGAAACCCCGGGGCCAATAGTTTTCAAAGGGCCTTCTTGAGGGACTTATTTTTGGAGGGGCTTATATACAGAGGGAAATTTGAGTTTCAAAATCGATTGGGCTAGCTTAAAGTTGAAAGGAAATTTGTGTCAGTGAGTAATTTTCAGAATTCTTTTACGGAAACTCGCCTTGAGGACGTAGATATTACAAAAACTCAGCTATGCAAGTACTTTGTCTATATGGAACAAGGAAATCCAAGCCAAGAGTTAGGAGTGAACTACGCAAACAGTAATATATAGTGTCAGTGACCCACTTTTTGACTGCAATCATTTGGCACACGTAATGGTTCTTTGGTATGAAATGCAAAAATTTATCTGTTAGTGTACAGTTTTTGCTTTGTTTTCTTTTTGAATTTGAGGGCAATTTCCAAGTACAAGCCCCCGGGGGCTTATACTTGGAGGGCGATTTAACGGAGGGCTTTTTTGCGGTACGAGATTGTTGGGCTTATATTTGGAGGGGCTTATACATGGAGGGGTTTATTTTCGGAATTTTTCGGTATTCACTTAACTCTTACAGACTATTTCAAAGAACGCCGTTGATTCTTAAAGGTTATACAAAGGAAAACGTTCAGTGTGCTTGAATTTATGCTTTGTGGCTCAAGTCGAAAATGTTATCTGCCATGTAGTTGATTATGTTGCCTGCAGGTCGATATCTGCCAACCACAAACGTCAATTTTCCGTCCGCGGTTTTCGCTCTGCCAATTCCCAACTCTTTGGTACTTTTCCATACGACCTGGGTAAAATGTCCAGTTCCTTTCTGCCATCCACCACGACTGAAATCATAGTCTTTGTATTCGCCATACCTGCAATAAAGAGGCAATAATGACACGTCAAACGTAAAGCAAACTGACATAATTAGACTCTTTTCATTCAAGTAATATAATATAGTTTTCATAAGTACTTCATACAGACACCTTAAACTACAATTATTATTCATTCAAAATATTTCCCCAATTCTGATTGGCTGAAAGCACACGCATAATTCACCATAACCAGTTACTGATGACCAATTGTGGAAGAATTTTGTGTTTAACGAGGAAATAACGTCAAAAATGCAGCCTTCTACAGGTTAATGCACCGTCAACCGAGAAGACCTGGGGACGAGGTTGAGTTGTTTTCGTTGTGAAAACTAAAATTACGGACACTTCACTCGTTTCAAGAGTAAGAACTACAGCTGGAACTAGGCGAAATAATGGCTGAAAACATAGCAAAAACAGCAAGAAGACAACTCGAAGGGCGACATCTGATATTTGGAGAATATTTACGGGGCGACATCTGATATTTGGAGAATATTTGGGGCTGGACAAACCTAAACGTACACTATCGAAGGTAAACTTAACATTGATGTAGGTAAGCATGTTTTAGCTATGTTTTTAACTAGGAAATATTTTGAATGAATAATACAGGCAAATTCGGCTTTCGTAGGATATGAAGAATTAAGCAGATCTGGGAGGGTGTTATCCACCTCGACCTTCAGCCTCTTTAGATAACACCCGCCTCGATCTGCTGAATTCTTCATATCTTACTCAGCCTCATTCATTAATTGCTAAATACTCGCTATTACCATCCCCGTCTGTTGAGTGAAGCCAAAGTATCGATTGCTGACAATGTTAAAAACTAATTCAGCTGTCCTATCAGCCTTGCATTATTTGTAAAGCATCGTTCAGGGATTTATTTGGTAACGCCTGGTGAATTGGTTGTAAGTGTGAATTGAATGATCTGGAAACTAATACGACTACCGCACAGGTTGTCGAAACGTCAGTCACTGTCAACAACAACAGTCCTCTTCAGGACTACGTTCACCCGGACGATCAAACTCAACCTTTTTAATACGAATTATGATTTCAACAAAACAATTTTATGGTATACACATTTTGAAAGCTCCACAGGGATATCTTTCATAAATTGTCGATCTAATGGTTGTACGCTTTACAGAGGCTTATTTTGTTCACAGTAAACTGATTCTGGAGTTATTCTTAGTTATTGTTTCCTGTCCTAGTTCCCAATGAAGAAGCCTGCGTATTACGTACCACATGTCAGTTGCTTTTTCTCCAGCTGTATCAAAGCTCCCTGTGAACATGGCTATGTTCTCTCCAGCATCATTTCTTTCACTCTTACTAGCATGCTGTAATGTTCGAGCATTTGCCAGCTTTTCAGCCCACGCTTGTGCTTCCTTGGCCAGGTCATCAGCCCAACTCAAGGGTGGCACGCCATGCATTGAACGAAACTTATTGTGCGCGTCCAGAGATTGCTTTGGAAATTCTTCTTTAGGGGAGGATGTGGCTTTACAGTCTAAAAGAATGGTTAAATATGTTGGTTAGTTGGAAAAGACTAAGTGTAAGCTCGGGTTAAAGGCCAGGGTTGAACTCAATTAAAACCGTTTTTGCTCGTCTCCAACTTACAGCTGAACTTAGTCCGTACTACATGTGGTAACTTTTTTTGTTGGATAAACTGAAGAACTGGCATTAAGCAAAAAAATCAGCGCATTTATTTGAAAACAGCCATCACACTACAAAACAAATACTAAAACGAAACAACACATATGAAATAATAGGTAAACAAAAACAGTAGGATATAATTCTTAGTTTAGCGGATCGCTCAAGTACCATTTTGAAAGTCTTTTGTTGATTGATGCCGACAGAAACATTATAACTATGCTTCTGATGCTGACGATCATTTTCTCTATCATACTGAAATTATCATAAGAACTATTAATAGAAATATAGATATCAACTCATGTTATAAAGATGGGCTCTTTATATGGCCTACCTCTTTTCTCCGAGTCAATGGTGATTTTCTTTGTCTCTGCCGGGTTGGCGGCGTCGCCATTCTGTTCAGTTGCCTTGAGCGAGAGCAAACAGAGAGTTTATTAAAAGCTCAGAAAGTCACGTATTTCTACCAGTTATTCGCTCATTTATCAATGGTATTTGGCGTTTTATATTAGATCAATCGATCAATCTTCTATTTTTCCTCTTCCGTTGGCATTTTTAAAACTATTCCAGCAAGTTTATCATGAAAGTGTTCATGCACCACCCTTCTCAGCAAATATAAGTGAGACATGCAAAGCTGAATAGTGATGAAGGTCTTCCCGAACACAGAGTCTTAAGCTTATTGTAGAACCTTTAAATGGCAAACATCTACCTTGGGTTTAACATTGTCCTGAAACTGATTCATGTAATTTCCCGCCGGATGATATCGAGCAACAACGAAGATCTTTCCATCATCGCCTTTGGCCTTGGCAATTCCTAATTCCTTGGTTTCCTTCCACACGACCTGGGTAAAATGACCTATGCCGCTTTTAAATCCAGGGTTGTTGAAGTCGTATCTGTGAGAAAAAACATGAACATATATGAACCCGGGTTTACCCTTATCCAAGAAGACCGTAAGTCATGTTCATTCAGATTTAAATAAGGGATGCCAGAATAGAACGAACTGGAGAATTAGCATGCCTCTATGTAAGATCCCACTTTTCCCCCAATGGCTTTAACATGGACTACTTAAGGCAAGTGGTGTTTAGCAAAAAGAGAAAAACGTTTAATTAAGTGACAATGTCCTGTGATGCAACTCCGAAAAAGTGTAATGGGCTTAATTTGAAGAACATAGTATTGTTAACTTCGGACTGGGTTATTTCTATTTATCACTACATGAAATTATCGAGAAATGAAGTATATAAATAAGCACTGATTTGTCTCATCTGCAGGCCTGTGCAGTGTCAGGAGTATCGCGATTGTAACACACCAAGTGTTCTTTTTTCGCATTTATCGTTAATTCAAATACTTATATTTATGTTTAATTCTTCTACCTACTTTTCAACTTCTGAATACCACCGATCAACGACTTCTGCTCCAGTAACGTCATCTTTTCCCATTACAGCATACACATTTTCTCCGTCATCTGTATCGTCGTGTTTCAGGCGGCCTTCTTTGGCCAGCTGATTGGCCCACGTTTCTGCGTCTTTCTCTAACTTTCTTGACCACTTTAACTCAGGTACTTGATGAAGGACTCGGTACTTGTTGTGGACATCAAGTGCTTCTTTGCCAAATTTATTCATCTTCGAATCTGTGAGTCAAAAAGTAGAACGTAATTAATTAGGCGGTGTTGATTTGCCGTAGTTCAGTATAAATCTTTGCCACCAGGATTTTAGAGCCATCAGGATACATATAAAACATTTCTGAAGGTGGCTGGTGATACAAAACTTAAAGGATAAAATTTCATATCTAAAGAAACGATTTCTCCGGTTGATTCCTATTAAAAGTAAGTAAATTACTTCTAAAAAACGATCATTTGAAAGAAACCTAATTAATTGCCAAGAGCTATCATGAAGTTTGAAAGGCCTAAGTGTCCTAAGTTGGTCCTGATTGAGTGCAACTGCATTTTTTTGTTCCAAACTGGCAAGTTTCAATACCCCTCTTTTACCCAGAACGTAATTAAGTCGTCCCTTTTTGCAGTTGGTCATTTACAAAAAGGCCGAATGGTTTTAGAAACCTCTCTCCTAAGCCAACTTAACAATACGAAACAATCACGAGAAATTTGCCTCACCTGCTTCTTTAGTTCCTTCAGTTTGTCTGAAAGTTGTCGATCTTCAGTCTTGATCTCAAGTTTCAAAACTTGCTACTGCTGTTTATATACTCACCTGCTACCGCTCGTCATGGACCATACACATGATAATTGACATTGTGCGGTGACATGCAGAAAGGATGTTGTGCTAAGGAACTACGAA